>JAPTYQ010000019.1:23961103-23980445 GCA_029814465.1 Ostorhinchus cyanosoma
TCCAGCTCCTCATCCAGCTCCTGCAGCAGCCGAAGTAGTTGTCATTCTAGCACTTCTGATAGCAGTGACTGTGAATCAGGTTAGCTGCTTTCCTCTGCTCTCCACTTTGTAAAATCTATGGATAAACCCACCCAGGGTTGTAATACTTTTCACACAATTGTTTCTAGTTGCACACCAAATATTACAATGTTTTATATTTCTGCCCATTCACACGGTGTATGCTCTTTGTATTTATTTCACCCACATTTTAGATGTTGAGCATAAACAGTCTCCTCACATCTGTTAAACTGATTTATTCAAATTGTTCTTTGATATTTTTTATTGGAAGTATCCTTTTAACTTCATTTAAAATTTTTGCATGTTGAAGTTAGTTCTAACTTAATAGGAAACTAAAAAGTGCTTTCTACAGTTCTCTGGTTTTTATGCACCTGAGCACACCAGATGTATCACCTTGGTGGAAACAGTGATACCGCAGGCACCAAGAAAGTCTCACTATATCGGAAATAATTTTATTACTCAATGAAGTAATTATTTAAAAAAAATAAAATAAAATAAAATGTTGCCAGGCTCACTCTGCAAATGAACATTTTAAGAAAATATTTAACACCGGACTGAGTACATTTGGGTTCAGAACTGGTAGAATACTTGAAGATGCACTTAATAATGATAATTTTATGTTCTATATGTTTATTCCACTGCTTGCAAAAGATTGTCTACTTCTAAATGAAAAATTACAGGCTTATAATTTGTACTTTCTCTATTTCTACCTTCTGCGTCAGAGTTTTGCTCTTTGACCCTGTAACTTCATCCTGAACTGATGTAATGATGTACTGACTCACCTTAAATACCCTTTTTACGTCACAGTGGCGAGCTGTGATAATAAATTAGATGAGTCCATTTTCTATGAGCAACACTAGGTTGTTGGTTGATTCTTGTACACCAGTTCACCATGGGGAACTGTGTCTGTTACAAAAACCCAGTTAACCCAGTGGTGCATGGATACTGTGGTGTCATGACTGGTATTCAGTCGAAAATGTGAAAGCAATTTTCTGTGAAAATGGCTACTACAGATGAATTGTAATATAGTTTTTGTTGGGTTTTTTATGTCAATGGAGATGTCAAAGTACATTTACTGAAGTATAGTGCTAGTGGGATTTTTATGCTGATTTATGTGGGATCTCCGCTCTAGTTCTTTTTGGATGAAATACCTTTTTCTATTTTTCTCTATTCATCTTTGTTGCTTAAGCATTGTTTTGCTCTTTCAGGTTTAACATAAAACAGCTAATATACAAAGGGTACGTTAATGTAGAATTAACCATCCTGACATTGACTCAACCACCTTCATCATTTAAATGCTTTAACATTTGCACTGTCATATAAGTCACATTATTGACTGTGGTAAAATAAAAAAATAACTTCCCAGTACAAAAATATTTATTGTTAATGTAGTACAAGTATTAATAAATACCATAGTCCATCACCTGTCATTACTCTGTTATTCTTGTGCATGTATTTCAGTGCCAAAAACAAAGAAGCCGAAAAGTCAAGACAAAGATAAGACGGTGGTAAATACAACCTCTGCTTCTTTGTTATTAACAGAAGCACCTCCATTTAAGACAGCCATGTTGGTTAGAATAAAACTTAAGAATGCAATTTTTTTTTTCTTAAGTCAAAGGTGTCACAGGCTGCCAGTTGTAAACAGATACTGGAGACAAAAGATTTGTGCCAATCCTCGCTCAAGACTTGTTGCTCTCCTGCTGTGCAGTCCTCTGGAGCAGAAACTAAAGGCCAGTCCTGTGATGAGCTGACTCTAGTACCTCCAGGTAACACACCTCTGTATTTCCGTGCTAATGCCTTTCTCATTGCCAGAGGCAGCACTTCTTAAATAGTACAATCATGTCCACTGAACCCTCCCCTATCAGCTCAGGCTGCCTGTCCCCCTTTAACTGCCCCCATACTGTCAGTGGCCTTCAGAAACACATGTTCAGGACATGGAAACTGGATCACTTTCAGCTCTAACAGGGGTGAATGGGACAGTTAGAGCCAGTTAAAGGAATTTCCTCTGGTTGCGTCTGTCATCTTAACTGTTCTTTGTATGTGTAACACCTACCGCTTTGCAGATCTAGTAATTTGTTATTTACTGTTTGACAGATTTGTCTGCACTTCTATCCCCCATGGTGTCTCCAGGGATTTTACTGGACTGGACTGCCACCAAATTTGAGGTACTTCACCTCAAACACTACTAGCACAGACCATTTTAAATGTGTATACAGTACATATAGCTTTAAAGTGCCTCTAAATAGATGGCATAGATCTCCTGTGTTTTTCACAACAGAAATATCAAGATGTTGCACAGTTGCCTTATATTTATTTGTAGCACCACAGCTTGGTCATAACATAATAAAGAGGTACGTAATAATAAAATAATACCATTGTAAACTCATGTACTTATTAAAGCAATTCCAAGACAAGAGGTTCGTATTAAAATGAATTAGGCAGGACATCTGGCTTTAATTCGGAATGTTTAAAGAATGATCCATACATAGAATAGAAATAGAGCTACACACATCCTACTGTTCAATGATCATGTGGAAGAGTTGATGGTAAAAAGAAAACAATTAAAACCATTTTGTTAAACATGCAATTACCAAAGTAATGATATTGACAATGGAGCTACAGCAGGTAATGGTAAACCATGAGCAACTATTTTGATTATTGATTTGTCTTCAATAGATAATAGATAACTATGCAATCATGCTTAATGATTACCTCTTTATTGTCAAACTACTACCTCACTATTCCCTTGTTATAACCAAGCTGTAATGTAATTTGGCACCTGTTTCTGGGCTCAATATAGGTAAAGGCACTGAATTAAGGGATTAATCATGTTGCAGATAACGTGTGTTTTGCAGGTTTTCATGTACTAAAGCTTTTAGCCTTGAGGACATAATGATAGCCAACATCTTGTCTTTCAGCATGGCCCAGTGCTGTCTCCTCTGAGGGACAGCCCACTGCAGCCGGGGGATGAGGCCAGGCCCAGTAAGTCCTTGGCCTAAGAGCTGCATCATTTCAATTTCAATTTAGTCATTCATTCAATCATTTCATTTCAGTTTAGCACAATGTGGATTTCAGGAATTGTCCTCTTAGATTTCAGATATCCAGAAGATTTTCCTGAGAGTCATGTGTCAAATGTGCCTCACACGGACACAGCACATAAGTCTGCTGAAGTAGAAAAATGCCAAATTCCCAAAAAGGTCAGCATTGTTTCTATTGACAATTCCCCAAAAAATGCTTTGTCAATTGCACCAGTATAGACTAAAAAAAGGACCAGAGTCAAGTCATTTTTAGTCAGCTGTGTTTCTGTTAAATAGATACTTAAAATGATTTCCATATATGAAAGTAACCGCATGATTTACACCTAAATAAATCATGGGATTTCTTTTTTCAATTTCAAGTTTCTTTCATTTCAAGAATTTGTATCTCAGTTTTCACTTAAAAAAAAAAAAAAAGCAAATTTCGATTCAGTCTAGTATTCATATAGTTGTCCACACATGATTGGGTCATGGATAAAACATTTAAAATGACTAAATACTGTATGTCCAATTGAAAAACCTACATGTTGACTTTGTTTTCCCAAGAGGAATTATTTTAATGTATGATTACTCTTCCTTTGCCATCCAGGCAGACACTCAGCTTTAAAGACCATTATATTTGGTGCAGACCTCTGGTGTTCTGTATGTAAAATAGATTGTAAATTATCATGTCAGTTTGTCTCATTTAGGATTTTGTTCTAAAAAATGCTGAGTCTTGGGCTCGACTAGTGAGACAGTCGGTCACTTCAGCCACAATCAAGTCCTCAAAAGAAAGTTTCCAGCAGTTCCGTAAGGCTGCGATGGAGAAGGAAGAACGTGAAAAAGAACTGAAGAAGAAACAAATGGAAGGAAACAAGGAGAAGGAAAGTCTGGAAAGGAGCAGGTATGGAGAAATCGGGTGCAATAGATTCACTGCATATGCGAAAATGTTTTATTTCTGTGATAAAATGGCCACTTCCAGCCAAAAGTAGACACACTTTTTCGTTCATAAATTAATATTGAAGACACCAGTACTATCTTGAGGTAGTCCTCAAACACAGATCAGACAGGATGGCATGTTGCAGAGCCCTGTAGTAGTCCTACTGGTTAAGTGTGCATGGAATTTTGTATAAATCACCAACAGTGTCATCAACAAAGCCGCCCCACACATCACACCTCATCCTCAATGCCTCACAGTGGGAACCACACATATAGAAACCACCTGCTCACCTTTTCTGTATCTGAAGTGCATTTCTTTGCTCTTGGCCCAAGTAGTCCTCTCGAAGTTGTTTTTTGCAGCAGTTCAACCATGAAGGCCTGATCATGCAGTCTTTTCTGAGCAGTTGATTTTGAGATGTGTCTGCTCCTTGAACTTTGAGACATTTCTGAGGGTTCTAATCTGATATGTGGTTAATTTTATGGGTGTTGATGCTGGTAACTCTAAGCAATTTACCTTCTGCAGCGGAGGTAAAGCCAGGTCTACCCTTCCTGGTGAGAGCCAGTTTCAACATTGGTGGTTTTTGTGAAGATACTGTACATTCAATGTTCCTGAAATTTTCCAGATTTACTGTCTTAAATAATGATGGACAGTCACTTTTCTTTCCTTAGTTGAGTAGTTTTTGCCATAATATGGATTAGAACAGTAGTCAAATAGGACTGTACTCTGTGTACCAGCCCAGAGAATACAAAAAGTGTGCAAATGTGCTTTTGAAGAATCTAAAATCTAAATGTGCAGTGGATAGCACTTATGCCTCACAGCAAGATGGTCCTGGGTTTGAATCCAACACCAGTCGATGGGAGTGGGACCGTTCTGTGTGGAGTTTGCATGTTCTTTCTGTGTCGGCGTGGGTACTCAGGCTTCCTCCCACCATCCAAAAAGACATGCATTGATAGGTTAACTGGGTAATCTAAATTGCCCATAGGTGTGAATGTGAGAGTGATTGTTTGTCTCTGTATGTCAACCCTGCGATGAACTGGTGACATGTCCAGGGTGTACCCCGCCTTCGCCCACAAGTAGCTGGGATAGGCTCCAGTGACCCTAGTGAGGATAAAGCAGATTCAGAAAATGAATGAATGAATAAATCTAAATTATTTTAGTTTAACACATTGGTGTCTACTAAATATTTCCATATATGTAATGAAAACAAAGACAAAAGCTGTGTCCAGACTTTTGACTGGTACTGTATGTTTTCATAAAGTGATTCTTACTAGAAACTTATGGTATGCATATCTGTGGGCATATAAGAATGTCAATTCCTATCATCATAAATGATAGTTAGCATTTTAGAACCTGAATGGTTTCCAGTCACCTTTACAGCGTCCAGCCCTCGCTGGTGTTTTGGACACATTGACATGTTACTGCTGCCTGTGACCCACTCAGAAGAGCTCTGTAGTGCCTCACATGGCATCTTCAATGTATCTTCATGTCTCCTTTACTTATCCAAGTAATATGTACAGTACGATTCAAGATGGCCTATCGTAAACCAAAATAGATTTTAGACATTAGTCTTAAATTATTTTCCCATGTTGATTGAAATCAGTTGTAAATGTCAAAATTTGATGCGACTGCACCGTGTGCAAGAAAATACTCAGATTAGTAAATATGAGAAGTCACATTGGAGGGAAAAAAAAGCCAAAGCCGCTGTATAATCTGTTAAGTTGTCCTCATTTACATGAGGACATCACCAGCTTCTAGCAATCTTAAATTGTACTCACATCTGGAGAAATTCCTCAGTGTGATTTGTTGAAACCTGCAGAGCTAAATGATACTGATATTTCTTTGTAGTGGAACAAAAAAAAAGGAAGACTTCCACGTAATAAGTGTATTCTCCCTCTAGCCTGCCAGGCCCAAGTAAAACGGAAAGAGATCCTCCAGCATCAATTAAAGAAGAACCTGAATCACCAGGGAATGTTTGCACACAGCCTCCTTTAGATACTCCCAAAGAAGCTGAAGTGGAAAAGCCAAATTCTCCGAAGGAAACTCAAGGCGTGGCCACACCGTCATCTGTGGACAGGGACAGAGAGATGGCCCGCAAGAAGGAGCAGGAGCGTCGCCGGAGAGAGGCTGTGAGTACCTCTGCTGGGCCTCTTCTGTTCTATTCTTGACCGTATGCTTATGTGGTCTGTTTTTGTGGTTCTGCTTTTATCTACAGATGTCTGGTATTGACATGACTATGCAGCGGGACATCATGACTAATTTTGAGCTCAACCTGGACTGAAGAAAGAGGGTCAGGAACTTTGACAAAATAAGTCTCTTGTCCAGGACTTTGGTGTGCTTCTCTGTGAATAACTTCAACTGTCTTCCTAGACACTGAATGCATCAAAAGCCATCTTGAAAACAGCCTAATACATATTCTTGGAACTAGAAGTTAAATAGTGAGGAAGGAAATGTAGTAAAACTGAACATATGGATCTTGCCTTTGATTTGTAACTGTTATTAAACGGGTGAATATTTGCACTGGTTGCACTGTGGAATTTGGGATTATAGGGTGAAAATGACAATGTAACCTTTTCTGCATGTTCGGTGTTCTTTGCACATTGGGATGAGATTTCCTACAGTTTACAGTTGTGTTTGACAAGCTAGTTAATGCACACATACATAAAGTCCAATACTTGGACGTCATGTTAAGTGATTTATTTATTTTTTTCCCCCACTGTTGTTTAGTTCTCATGTTTGTTGTTTTCCTATTCAGTGAACCATTCTAATAATTATCGCCATGTTCTGGTTAATCCTGACTGGAATGCACACAGCACTGTTCTGAATGTATTCATTACTGCCTCATCCTCTGACTTTTTCTTTGAGACATTCTTGAATGAAAAAATGATTCTTTGAATAGAGGTTGAGGTTGTTTTCTTCTTAGTATTTCACATGTTTATCTTTTTTGTCTGTACTTGAAAATGCCATACTATACATTGTGTTGGTTTTGTTTTATGGATTGCACTTTATTTTCATACAGCTCTGGCTGCTCCAAAGTTGTTTTTTGGATGTTATCAGCATATCCTGTATGTTAGTTTGTATAAACTATGCATTTTTTTTTTTTGTATGTAAAATATTAAAACTTTTTTCACTAATCTATCTGCATCATTCTATGGTGTGATCCATAGCAACCAAGCCATAGCAACAGTAGACTAGACACAAAGACATTTCAGACTTAAAGATATAATACTGCAATTTATATGAAACAGATTCACTCATTTTTCATCTAAACACAGGTTCTTTTTCATATAGAAATGTATAATTTTATACATGTTAACTGTACAGTATGTCAATTCTTCAGTATTTTCTTGAGGATGATTACTACTCTATATTCACTGCATATTTCACATTTTCCTGTACTTGTCCTTGGTTTTGGGGCCCATGCTTCTCCCTCATTCAGCCTCAAAAGGAAAAGGGGTGATAAACAGATGCACACACATTCTAGCTAGTGGATATGACACCACAATGTCCCACCGACCATTCTATCCACCGTCCATCTCCATCGTCTCTACTCAGTGGCAGCTGAAGCTCAAAGCCTCATGTTCACGTTTGATTTTTTCTGCCCACCTTTTGACCTTTCTTTACTACTTTGAAATAAATCTGATTCAAGGCTTCACTCGGCACTTTTACCTGTAGCCTTCTGTCCTTTCATGAATTATAACCACCTTTTAAAACCATGTGTGGTCATAGTTCTTTGTGAAAGCTAAATGACCTTTACAAATGTTATGACAGTTGGCTCAGAAGTAATCTATAAAACTGGTGCTAAGGTTTAAATGAATTTCAATGCAACATGCTGCTTAACAAGGAAAGAGCTTTGGAAATGTTTGTGCATAATGTGCCACCACTTCAACTATTAAAAAAAAATGCTGAAAAACTATTTACATTCAATCATAATTATAAGAAATTTAGCAACTCTGATGAGAGGTACTGAGATCTCAATATTTTAATGCATTTCTAATGTTATATCTAATAATACAATACAATACCTACTAATGCTGAGATTTCACATAGTCAGATACAAGCCATTCATGAGTTTTATGTTCATAATTGGTAAATGTTTCTAGTCTAAAGTGAGACTTAAAATGTGTTTTCTAACCTACAGTCTGCATAAATAAGGTAAATTAAAGGTAAAACTTGGGAACCTTTGTTCCAAAATGGGAATCAATAGTCTCCACCATATCATTAAAACAGTAAATGAGAAAAAGTCCTTTAAGAGAAATTTTAGTTCACAGATTTAAGGAATCAATATGATCCATTCAACAAAAAAATAATTTTACAATTGTACGTTTCAAGTTCAATATTAATGTAATGTTGGATCTGCTTTGTGGATTTTCTTTTCTCGTACCTATTAAGTAAAGTCAGCTACTTCTGTATCTGTGAGTCACTTCGTTATCTTCTGACCTGTCTGTCTAATCATCATGGGTGGATGGAGGATATACAAAGTCCAGAACTATGTTTTCAGTGAGCAGAGTTTGCATCCCAATTCCCTTTTGTAGGGTTTACTTTAAATATCAATAAATATTTTAAATCTTTGTAGACCTTTTTCTGTATTATTAAACCTTTCCCTGACCCTTTAACAAATGCTACCTGTGTCTACACCTGACAATAACAGTCATCAAATATAGGCCACTAATGTCATTTTCTGACAAAGCCAAAAAGTGTCACGAAGGGTTAAAACATCATACCTATTGAATTTCTATAATAAATGTATATATTTTCTATATATATTGAATTTCCCTACTGTGCGAGCTGGAAAATCTTATAACATATGTTAAAAAATAAAATAAAAAAATGTAACATGATATGCTGAGAGATGTGTACCATGACTCAGAGGAAGGACAAACCGTACAGACTTTGAAAATACATTTATTTAAGAAATTGAATATGTAATTAAGTTCATCATTAATGTATGAACCTGTACATATGTAGGAGAACAAAAGATAAATCAAGTGTAAGTGGCAGTGACCCATGTGTCAGCCATGCTTGTCTGGTAGACCCCTCCCCAGACTCCAGTAAATCACAAAACCCACATATGTGCCAGGAGTTTACAACGGCCACATGTCATCCTGATGACTGGGTCGATCAGTGTCAAGATGCTTTGAAGCTGTGCAGGCGGCATGTGGTAGCCAAACACCTCCTTAAAACCTGTTTTAATAACGTGTCCTCATGTGCCCCGCCCCCAAAATGGCTCCGCCCCTGCTCCATAAAGGAGGGTGTGTCATTTGTCTGACAGGATGGCCAGTCTCCTGTGGGGAATCAAATGTATTAACTTACAATAGAGATCTTAATCACATAAATAAATAATAATGTTTAAGTTCTTCTGCAATGAGCTTTTTGTTTTTCTTTGAATGACGAGTAGCCTATTTATGGACTTAATCTGTTAATGAACGTGAGGGATTAGTCTCCTGTGCAGTCGTTCAGCAGTGTTATTGTGAGCATTATCTTGTGTAAGCTTTGTAACGTTCAAGTACCTGATACTGACACACCTGTGACTGCATTACAGCTCAGTAATACTGCCTACCTCTGTCTCTTTGTAGCAATAGCTCCAGGATGTGTTAGTTATTGTATAATAAAAATAATAAGAATTATAATGACAACAATAATAAACAGTGAGATTATTTCCAAACCGTACCTGTTGTTGTTGTTGTTTTTTTTAATAAATAAATAACATGTTGCCATAACGCCGGCTGGTGGTTTGCAGTGATTTGAGGTTTTCCCTGTGTCTAACAGCGCCTCTTAGCTGCGCTCAAATCCCTGTAAAGCACTGCAATGAGTGGCTTATTGCTCGATTTCGGACTTGCCTTGTATAGTCAACAACACCGTCTCCTGCTAAACAACCACTGCTGTCACACGCAAGCGTGAAATCTGACGTGATGCTTTTGCCACCGTCCCATTCAGCCGCTTGTTGGGATCCTCCCTTCAGACAGTCGTGCGTATGCGCTGGTAACGAAACAACGGCATTGTCAGAGCAGTATTTAAACAGAAACGACCAGTTAACAGAAACAAATCAATAGGTAACCTGATCCGGATTGATTTCTTGCGGCAATGTAAAGATGGCGAGAGTGCTCCACAACTTGCTCATATTTATAATCAGACTTGCGCTGAAAATCAGAGTTTTGGGGTATTGGTCATTGATCTACGGTTATTGTGCTCTTTGCACCATCGTAGCTCTGCTGAAACTTTGGTGGAACATCATCTTGAGGCCGACAACAATCTTCCAATGGGCAATTCGTGAAACTCCCCCGGCTTGTCTGAATGACACGTCCTTGGGAACCCACTGTTATGTTCGGATCAAGGTAAGACACACACACACATACACACACACACGCACACACACATGCACTTGGACATGAGGGGTGTCTGTGAGGAGGAGAAAAACCCATTGTGTGTGAGGAGGAGAGGCTGCGTGTCGAGCTGTGAAACGCTACAACACCTTGCTTGCGGTGTCGCGTCGTGAGAAGCCAAACAGGCCTGATCTTTGAGCAAATCATGAGGCGTGTGTTTATTTTTTGAGACGTTTATGGCGGAGTCACGGTCCGCACGCCGCGCGCTCAGGTGGTGCTGAAAGAACAGCTCCTCTCCTCCGCCCTCCGGTCCTCCCGTGTCTGCGGACGGAGCGAGCACCGGGGACCGGCGGGGCTGCAGGTCCAACTGTATGCACAACATTATATAAGAAACACAAAGGCAGGAGTCCGGACACCTGCACCTCTGCATCCGAACCTTCAGGTGCTTATTTTCTTCAAAGTTTGAGTAAAAGCAATACGCTGGATGTGTTTGCATCATCAGGGAAATAACACAAAGGTAAAGCCGAGGCATAAAGTTGACTTAAGGATTTATATTTGTTTGAAGGTACTGGAGGAGAGATCAAAAATACACCTACAGCCCATGAGAATAGTAGCAGAACAACTTAAGTGTTTTTATTTCCAACATTGTCCTAAGATTCTAGAGACAGTCGTGTATGGTTCATAAAACTGACAAACAGAGCATGTTTTTCTGATTCTTTCTCAAAACGTGAGACTATTTTTACATGTAACCAAGAAAGAAGAAGAATCTTTATTTTGTCAGTATGTATTATACATGCAACACACACTGAAACTGATCCTCTGTCTTTAACTCATCACTAGCTGAACATGAACACACCGCACACTGCAGATAAGGGGGGGAAAGGGATCAAAAATGGATGAAGTAACAAAAACCAACATCAATAAAAGTCAAAAAGTGGAAAAGGTCAAGAGAAAAGATTGCAAGAATATCAATAATACAAAAAAAACCCTCTGAACTCACTCACATTTGTGTTTCTTCTCATCCTCATAACCCCTCTTTCACCCTTAAATCGTACAAATAGCTTTCCCTACGCTGTAAATACAACAGTCATGGCTCAAGTGAATTGTTCTAACCTTGCTCTACTTAACAGAAAGCTTTTCAACAGATGCTGCATTGGAGCATTATCATTTAATCTGCTGTCATATTCATCTGTACCGGGATGATTTTGGAAGATCCGGTCATTACTCACATCACTGTGTATCACCTGCAGTTTGTCTCTAAATGTAGATGTCAACCAGCTGTAAAAAAGTAGAGCAGGAGTAACAAAAATAGCAGCATATTGTTGTAGTTTTTGTGGTCAACATGGTCAGTGGTCCAGATTATCATAATCCTGTATGGATGAGCCTTTAGTTACAGTACATAGGATTGATGAACAGTCAGATTCATCAAGTATTTTTTCTGCATTAAAAAATCTCCCATCCTGTTTCCTTACTAATTATATTATCTCCAACAATTAGATAAGAGTGATAGACTCATTGTGTTGTATCCATGACTGTCAGCCTGATGTTTATGTGTAAATGCTTGTGTGTCTTCCTTCCATGCAGGAGTCTGGCCTTAGGTTTCACTATGTTGCTGCTGGAGAGAGAGGAAAGCCACTCATGCTGTTTTTGCACGGCTTCCCTGAGTTCTGGTAGGTCAAAGAGGGAGTGAGGGTACAGTAGGGTGTGGTGGAGTGGAGTGGAGTGGAGTGGAGTGGAGTGGGGTGGGGGTCGGGGAAGGGTGTGGGGGTTACACTGCACAATAACAACTCTACTACACCCTGCAGCAAACGGCCAGATGTTTATTGTGCTTTCTCTAGAGACTCAGATTTCTTTGCTGCAACATTTCATTGTCTTGCAAAAACAACCCAGTGAGTAGATCTCATACACAGACCTAAATCGCCATCGGGGAGGAAATGGTCCAAAGCGATGCCTGTCTTTTCCTCCTGATATGAAATGAAAAATGGTGGTAAGCATTGCTCCTGGATTGTGGCCAAAGAACTTGTCAAGAGCTGTAAGGATGTCCATATCTCTAACACGCTATCTCAGCTGCAGACAGGACAGGGAGTAATTAATGGGAGAGAAGAGCCGTTTCTGCTTCACTTGCCATATTCTTCACAGGAATGATGAACTCGACTGGACTGAGAGCGAGAGCAGTGAGAACTCTTAACACTCAAGTCATTCTTAAAATGTGCTAATTCCTGCTTAGAAATGAGGAGGAATAGAGTAAGTGTGTGTGTCAGAGGTAGGGTGGCGTAGTCAGAGGGGCTTACTTTGCGTTAAAACCTCATCTATATTCTAAGATCTGAGGGTTCAGTGCTGGGATCTTATCCTGACTCATCAGAATCACAGTCAGGGCTCTGCATCTTGCTTCGGCAGAGGAGGAGGAGGGGGATTTGGGTCCTGATGAGGAGCCTCTACAGCAGACAAGATCTTCAATTAGGAAGCCATCCTAGACCACAAGACCAGTGGGCGGATTAGAATCTAAAACAGCTTTTTTATTATACTGAGGTGACCTTCACTGAGCTGGAAAGAAAGCTGAGTCCTGGCTTTAAAAATAAAAGTTTGTGGCGTTACTTTGAAATTGCCTCAAATGCACACAGGCATTGGAGTCAGACACTGCAGTAGAAATGAAACATCATGTTCACTGGTAAGAAACTGTCTGCAGAGTTTCAGCTTAGATATGATGACAGGATGCAAATCAGAGCGTTTTGAATTACAGGTAAACACAACACTGTTTGGGACAAAAATCTGTGAGTTGTGCTTGTTTTCCTCAGGTTCTCCTGGCGCTACCAGCTTCGAGAGTTTAAGAGTGAATTCCGTGTGGTGGCCATCGACATGCGAGGCTACGGGGAGTCCGACTTACCTCTGTCCGCCGAAAGTTACCGCTTCGATTACCTGGTTACTGACGTCAAGGATATCGTGGAGTACTTAGGTAAGGGAAGCACAACAGAGCTGTGGGTCTGTACCTGTGAAATGACTCCAAGAAGTGGACAGTGTTTTGACAACGTCTTGAGTCAAAAATAAACTTGTTTATCGGTCTTAAGCTGTGGACAGCCCTCAGGCCTGCAGTGTGGCATGACAAACTTCCTGTGAGTCATTCTCACAGAACATGGGGCGTTGTGCAGAAACAGGGCCTGCAGCCTGCTGACTACATGCTCAAACACTAGGGGGGAGCTTCCATGGTGACCCGGGGCTGTCTGCACACCAGCACTGATTTTCTGGCCAGAAAGACATTTTTTGCTCTTTCACTGCCAAGCACATAAGGGTTTATTCCATCTGAATTATTCTAGCTATGGTTTCTACGACAACCTGCCTCAGCACTTGAGAGATTGGTTAAAATGCTCTAATTAACCATGCAATAGGTAATAATGTCTGTGAGCATTTTCTTTGTCTTCTTTTTCACACCTGTCATCTCATATTTAAAGGTCTTAGAGCTACTATTTTGGTACTAATTACACCAAAAGCGAATTAATTAAATTGGTCATATCTTCATTTCCTGCACAATCTCTATCATGCAGGATACATAAACCACACTATCTTCACTTGCTCAGCGTTATTTGTTTAAAGATAATGTCAGTACATTTTTATCCATTTACCACCCCTACAGCTAAATGTCTCTTACCATGTTAAGCCTTTTTGTATTGGTATTGTCTGTTTCCCAAGGCTCAGAAATTACTTGAGAAAGTTTAATCTTACCATAACTAATAGAAATAATAGCCAAAGTAAAAATAGAAATAAGAATAAAAATACTGGAATTACAGTGTCTTGTACGAGTGTGTTTTTAGAGCAGCAATGATGCTACAGAAATCAAACTGCTTTGTGTTTGCAATACAAGATTATAGCAAAGAAAACCAATGAAAAAGCAATTCTGTGGTCTGAAACATTAACAGCTAAAGTGATAAAAACCAAAACAGTAAAACTATAGCACAATGAGCTAAAGGAATTGCACTTGGATAAGTATGTATGTATGTATGTATGCATTTCATATTAAATACCATGCTCATTATTACATTTACAGGACTGTGCAGAAGTCTAAGGCCTCTGTAAGCTATGTTGTTTTTACACAGTTGCAATAAGCATCATTTCTATTTCTCTTCATGTCTCGTTATCAAAATACATAGAAAATATGGCTAGGAATACTGTGCATAGTATCAAAAACTCACAACAAATATAAAGTGTAAGCTTCTACAGGAAATAGTCAGTATTACAAAAAGGAGTCAATAAATCTCATAATGCCTTTGCAGAAGAGTTCGCGACATGTTCAGCATGTTAAGTACAAAGCAGGGTCATACGAAATACTCTATACTTGAGTGTTTTTGTCTGAATTTCTTGCTTTTAATGCTGTTTAATGTGTTCTATATTTCACTTGAATCTTGCTACAGAGACTGAGTAATACGTTCATGCATTATAATATATGATTGTATTGTTGGAAAAACAAAATACATATAAAAATATAAAGAATGAATATACATAGAATAAAATTAAGTCCATAACTGGTCTTTTTTCAACAGTTCAAAAGTGATGAACATCAAGCCCAGAGGTACCATAATGGCCAGAAGGATTCTCAACACTCCTCATAAAAGATTTACAGTGTCCAAGACGGTGCTTTGGAAAAAAAAAAAAAAAAAAAAAACAGCCTTTAGCAGAGGTTTTGAAGGTTCTTATACTGCTGTGTTGTCATTAATGTCTTAACAGGCTTTCAGGAGCTAAGTGTATCGTGTGCAAGTAAATCACTTGTGAGCATGTAACTGTAAATGATCCACCTAATGGTCATTTCAGTGGAAGCGGGATAGATGCTCTCACTGATCAAATGATACCTGCTGGTCTTTAATCCGTAATTGAACTACTGAACCCTCCTCATGCCATCAGCCCACAGGCTCCACTTTACACTCTTTCAAATGTAAACCACAGGCCCCCAGTTACAGATAGTGTACACCTATTACAGCTCATTATCAGTACTTACAGCAGACACTCAAAGTCTTAGCTGCATTATAATCCCTGTTTAAGTATAAATAAGTCAGTATTGAAATGGCGAATAAGGTGTTGGCAGAGGTAAGGGGATTAGTTTGTGGGCTTGGATCCTTTGACCTTGATCAGCTTCTACTGTAGGTCATGAAATACATCCCTCCGATGGGGAAGTCAGCAATAAAAGCACTGAGATGTATTGATTTTTAAGGCAGTGACATTATTGTGTTAGCAGTGGAACATCAGCCTGAACATTCAGAGTTGTCCGTATCTGTGTTCTGTGGTAATAATGGTCTTGTGTGCATTTGGTTTTCTTCCAAGGATACAACAGATGTTGCCTAGTTGGCCATGACTGGGGCGGAACCATCGCATGGCTGTTCGCCATTCACTACCCAGAGATGGTGACAAAACTCATCGTCCTGAACTGTCCCCATCCTTCTGTATTCACAGGTACTTTCTATTTGTCTGTGAATAAATCCACAGATCCTCAGACTGTTCTTTATGTTGTGCTAGAAAACCAATTTTCTGCTGCATACTAATTACACAGGCTCTGGTTTGCCTGTTACCATAATTATTATCATTAATTAGGAAGTATTATTACTTCAATTCCATGTTTGTATCCATCTGGCAAATCCTCTTTTGCCTTAAGGGGAAAATGATGAGAAGCTAATTACAGGAGGCTAATGTGAAGCCTGAACAGCTGGTTCAACTGGCGAAGACAGAGAAGCCAAGTCATTGAGAGTAAACGCCACCGCGACCCCGCAGTGTGTGCAAATGTGCCCTTTCATTAGTATCGAACAACTAAACTTCTCTCTCCTCTGTTCTCCTCTAGATTACGCCCTGCGTCATCCGAGCCAGCTGCTGAAATCCAGTCATTTCTTTTTCTTCCAGCTGCCCCGCTTCCCAGAGCTCATGCTCTCCATCAATGATTTCAAGGTGCTCTAGTATGTGTGGGCTTAAGCGCTTTCAAGGTCAATGTCGTGTGTGTTGTTGTCTGCGTTTCTGTGTGTCTTGTGTGCAGACAGCCCTGTTCAGATGCATGTGTATTGGTGTATGTTGCATCTTATTACAACGTCGTTCTATTTTTAGAGTTTTCATCACTGACACTATAAATAGCCTGATGTGAAAGAGGTTAAGAATGGCTGTAGTAAACAAAATGATCAACTAATCCTCTGAGAAATACAGCATGTAGACTAAAGATTAGTATTAGACGGAGCTGATTGAGGATATTTGGATTTTTTTGTAATGCAAAATGCTTGATGTAGGCAATAAGATCTGCAAATTCAGTAAAATAAGTCAATGCTTATTGCAAATACCCTGTTGATTTAAAAATACATATTTGATAACAGCAATCATAGCAATTTCATTCATATAGAACATTTAATGCTTCCAAATAAAACAGTTTACAAATTAAATGAATTTACTGAATGTCATTTAAAATTAAGGAGAAAAAATTATAGCTTTTAGTCCACATAAATGACTTCAGTCCTCTAACATGTAAATTAAATAGGTACATGTCTAAACATATGCAAATATAAAAGATGATTTACATTACATTAAAATTATCTCAGATAAAGCATAAAACTGTTTACATTTGCTGATAAACTACAGTACTTTGCTAAAGTCTAAGGCCACCTTTAGATTTGCTGTTGTTTCAGGGTTGAAATGAACAATATATTTATTTCTCATCCTCTATTCTTCACATACAACAAAAAAGACTGGAAATATGTGCGCAGCCTTAAATGACACAAAAACTGAACTGAAAAGGTTCTACAGGTTAAAGTCACTATTTACTGTGACCTTTGACCCCATGATAAGAAGCAGCACAAACAGTTAGAAACATCTGACATGTTTTGAATAAAACCAGGTATAAAACATCAGACAATGAATGCAATAAATCTCATATTGTCTGAACAAAAGGATTAAAGACATGTTGCAAAGGGAAGTCACTTTAAATATTTCCTCTATGGTTTATAGAAGCTGTCGTTTTCCCTGAATCTTGTGTTTTTACTGCTGTACATAGTTCACATATATCTAGATTGTATCTTAAAACAGAGATTGAGAAATGTGTTGTTATTCTACTTTTGCTAAACCAACAAACCTAACATTGATCTACTTTTACACAATAATGTTCAGAATTGATTATTTTGAAACACTCAATGCACTTTAAGAAACAAAGAAATCAATTTAACACTAAAATGTAGATTAAATGTAGACCATTTTATAGAAGTCCACAGATCTTACATTAAATGCTGTTTCAAAGCCCTCATACATAATTAATAATATATTAAAATTAGTGCTGTCATATGATTAAAATTTTTAATCTGATTAATCACAGGGTTACTGTGGATTCATTTCAATTAATCACAATTAAATATCATTCATTTTTAATCGTGTTTCATTTTGCATGAGCAAACAGACTCAAGAAAGAAGGGAATAAATATGCACTGAACGGGTTTATTCAACACCTTCAACAGTTTCAAACAAACAACTGGAAACATCTGTTCTGTCTTGGCCTTTTTTGTCCTCATATCTCCGTCCAGAGAACATGCTTTTTAGTGTCTTCCATCTTTATGGGCTGGTTCTGCTGCTTGTCACTACTCTACTTGGACAAACTGCTCCAAATGCATTGGCAGAGACATTCAGAGTCATTCTGTGCTACAGATGGGTTAATTACATTAATCCAGTGATTTTGACAGCACCAATTAAAATATATTTTAAACTTTCTGGACAATAAGTGCAATTGAGCCCCAGTGAAATGAAAGCAGTAAAAAGTTTTGAGGTCAGTTAATTTTCTTAAATGTATATCATCTTTTGCTCTATATTTTAACAATTCGTGTAATGTTATGAGTTTTAAAGTGTATTTCAGATATTTTCACATCAAATCTAGTGTTACATGTGTCCCCATATGCCTGTGTTGGGGTTTTCAGGGGTAGAGGTGCAGGACATAATGTTGTTGAGCCAGCGTTATGGTGCGATGCCAGAGCTGAGACTGAAGGTTATAAACGCTGATCTAAGAACCTTTTCCTCCTCGTATTACACTAACAGTACCATGACCGACCTTCAGAGCTGTAGATGTCAGAGATCAAGCTGTGCCAGTCGCACAGTCTGACTAAAGTGTTTTTGCTGCTGCGTTTGCTTTAGGCTCTCAAGGCCTTGTTCACCAGCCGCAGCACAGGGATTGGAAGGAAAGGCCGGTGGCTCACTGCAGAGGATCTGGAGGCCTATCTGTACGCCCTCTCACAGCCGGGAGCTCTGACTGGAGCCCTCAACTATTACAGGAATGTCTTCAGGTGAGGGAACATTTAAGGTTTGTTACCGCACAAACGCAGACAAGTCACACTTTGGGGGATATTAAATAGTCCCCACAGAGTTTATCTGTTGTATTAGCAGTTCAAACGAGGATGTTGTACACAAGAACACACTAAAACTGCCAACAAGTTCATCTGACATCTGCACAGATTGTATCATACACTGAATAAAGTGTGAAACTTTGTGTCTACACATATCTCCATTATAATATCTGTACATTTTCTCTTTTAAACTGAAACTCAGCCCATCAAAATAAAGCTTTGTTTTATAATTTCCACATGCTGCATCAGCTGATAGTTTACATTATAGCTCTGTTAGCTTAACTTTTAGACAGAAAACACCCACAGTGAAACCACTAATCCTTTCTGTTTTGTGTATGGTTTGTGTTGTCAATAACTGCAGAAAAAGATATGTTTTGAATTGTTTGAACAAGGTCAGAAATGATTAGTGATTTTACTGTGGCTGTTTTCTGTCTAAAAACAGAGCTAAGCTAAAAGTTATAATGTAAACTATCAGCTGATGCAGCATGTGAAGATTATAAGACACTATTAATTTAAGTGAGTATCAAAATAACCTGCTGTGAGTTTTTATTGGGAGAAGAAAAATTGTTGATACCATATACAAATGTGTGTAAAAAAAAAGAGCTTTATACTTTATTCGGTGCATGATACAGTCTGTGGATACACAGCATTGATTCGCTGGTTGTTTTGGTA
>JAPTYQ010000019.1:24007090-24024399 GCA_029814465.1 Ostorhinchus cyanosoma
TGTAATACAAATCCAGAAATATCCTATCGTATGTAATATAAAACAGTAAGAGAGACCATTGCACAATGACTACTTTTTCTTTCCCTACTTGTCATTTTATTCTCTATGTACTCAACCATCCTGTGCAATACGTTTTTAAAACTTTTATATTCTCAATTTTATCCTCTTATCTTCATATTTGAACTGCACTGTCTTGTAGGACTTTATCTTGGACATATTTTGCTCTTTATGTTTTGAATATAGTTACCTGTTTGCACTGGAAAAGGAGAAGCTCTGCAGCCTTGTTGTGCATTCAGTATAATGACAATAAAGGGTATTCTATTCTATTCTATTCTATTCTATTCTATTCTATTCTATTCTATTCTATTCTATTCTATTATTCTATGTTGCTGTGAATACTTATATGTCTAGCATATACACTGATGCTTGAAGTTGGAATAAAATATATATATATAATTTTTATATTTTACTTAAAATAATATTTGTTAACCTTTTCTCATGAATTTCTCAATTGTTTGGGGCTCAGTATGTAATCATTGTACCTGGTGAAAGGTGATTACTGATGTGTATAAATAGGAATAAAAAGAAGAATAGCTCTGAAAAATGAATTATTCCTACTTTATGGGAAACAGTGCAGTATATAATGCAGTAGAAGTTGTTAGCACATTTATTTGTTGCTGTACTATTGAGCCTTTATTTCTATGATTGGAATCCTATTGATTATTATTTTCATCTGGAGATTGTTCTTGAAGGAGCGATCAGTTGTTTTTTTTCTACGTATTTAGTGTTCGAGAAAAGTGGACCCACCTCATAGAATATAATGATTTTTTTAAAATTCAAAATTCTTGGTGTATATTTTTGTGCTGAGTTGAAATGAAAAGGAAAAGTCAGTTCTGAAAAACGCTGCTTAGTGGAAGAGACTTATAGATCGAGACGTTTGCTTGTGCCCTCGGATCATATTTACCAGGAAATCAATGTTCTATAAACATGTCATCTTATACTCAGCGTACTCCACTGTTCATTTTTACACTTGGACTTGGACGATATTACTGGAAGCTAACTGTACTGTCTCATGCTGCAGTGAGCAGGGGAGGAGTGTGTGAATACAGGTCAGGGGAGTAGGATGTGTTGAGCGTGACTGTTAGCTGCATTTGATTTGTGTGTGTGTGGGGACGTGGCCTTGCCATAATGTCTCTGCTCAGTCTGATGAGTCACGCGAGTATGACGGTGAAGCGAGCTGCGCTGTTCTCTGCAGCAGCGCGTTACCCACTTTCTCATCCTCACTTCTTCTGCCGCTCCCTCAGGCCAATCCTCAGACTTTTCAGGATTACTCAGCGGAGACGTAGAAATGGCATCCGTTAATCTGTCTCAGTCTCTCTGGTGAAAACTGTCCCTCCATGTCTGGAAACTGAGCTATTCTGTAACAACTTGTCTCTTAACATCCACTGTTTTCACAAAGCATTAGAGGAAATGTGAGGCCAAAATGCACGTTAAAGACTTCATTTAAAAGGAAACCTCTTTTAGTTTACAACCCAAATTGCATCAGTTCAGTCCTGACTCAAATACAAATTATTCGATCACCCTGGTTTTCTTAAATGTCGTGTTCATTTTATTGCCTGGTACAACTAAAGGTACATTTATTTGCACAAATATAATGATAACAACACAAATAGCTCATAAGGGTTTAATTTAAGAGCTGATATCTATCAATTTTCCACGGTTTTCTTGATAATAACTAAAATCTCTTACATCAATATCTATGGCATTGTACTGACAAAAACAGTGCTTTTAGGGAGTCCGTGTTTTTTTCTGACTGTTTTAGTCACATGATACACACAGGAGTTAGTACTTGATTGCATAACCATTGTTTTCGATGACTTTTGATAGCGACTGTATATGTAACATATAAGAGACTTTTAAAAACCCACTGCCAGATTTATTAAACACATTTAATTAAATGAGGGCTATGCAACTAATATGGTTTCTTTGTATTTTTTTATGTATTTAACTGTCTTTATTGTGCTTCTGTTATTTTATTATTTAGTTTTATTGTGAAGCACTGTATGGCCATTGTCTGTGAAAGGTGTTGTATAAATAAATCTTACGTACTTATGCATTTATGACGTGTGTATTCTCAGGTGGATTGCAGAGCATTTTGTGAAGACGTGGTCCGAGAGAAACTTCTCCCTGTTGTCCGCTGAGCTCCACAGAGCCTGTTTCACTGCCGTAGCTGAAGCCATGGTGAGTTTCCGCCCTTAAAATCACCAGACGCACTGCATTCATACAACTGCAGAAATATCCTCAACCCATTCTCCAGTGATTTTCCACAGGAAGAGAATTTGAATATGATCTAATTATATTTCACCTTTATTCAATTCTGAGTTATTAAAGATGGGCTAATTTAGGAGAATGATGGAGCAGACAGATGGGGAGGGATCCAGCCTTATAATTGATAATTGAGTCTGGCTTTCATCACTGCCAAAGAGGAGCATTCTGCCTGGAAAGCAAGACAAATGCACTGGTGTTCACTCTTGGCAAATGCTGAGGTTCAGATTGCCAAAAACCATTACACAATTCGGGGGAATCCCTCTGCTGTTCAATAAGGTCCAGGGGCAGTAAAAGTACTTAAAGAAAGGGTGGTAGCATTTGACCTAATTTTGTTTTTTTTCCACTTAGAGAGTTTCTTTAGCTGATAGATGTTTCCCTGTAGAATGTGCAGAATGCAGTGACCATGCTCTGTGGTACTGAGCAGCTGATCGGCAGTTTACCAGAAGTGAAGTGGGCTCAGCAGGTGCGGACCCTGGCCACCGAGCTGCAGGAGGAGAGCCTGCACGTCATCGTCCAACACCTACCCAGAGTCATCCGCACTCAGGGCTTTCAGGACCTACGCAGGGTAAGGCATCCCTAACACATTCTCCCCCACTGATATTCATAGATATGCAGTGTAGATTTTTGAGAATTGTTCACAGATATTCCAATTTTTGCCATTAGTAGAAGTAAAGTCCTATATTCCAAGTTAGCCATTCAATGAAAATTAATATTTCTGCTTTCATGCACCCAATGCATATGATTGGGGTGTCTGTAAATTAAGCCTTTGTCTTGGACCATGTGTTTCAAGAGTCATTTTAATGAATAAAAAAAATTTGCGGGCGTTCTCAGGTCGACTCTAGGTAAATTTTTTATCTTAATCTATGTCTCGGTGCAAGTGTGTCTGAAGAATGACAAGTAGCTTCCCTTTTTTTGGATAAAACTTTGTGATCGCCTTTCATTTCTAAACTTTTTGCTATTATGAAACATAATTTTAGATGTTTATAGCATAATACAACCTACATCATTGTCATAAATAAGAGAAAAGAATAATCATGAGTGTATGTATTCCTGTAGATATATGTTTGACCCCAGTGATAAGATGCTGTGCTGGAAAAATTTGAAAATGACTCTTAAAAGCGCTTGAAAAGTGCTTGAATTTGACCTTTAAAAATGTGTACGAACCCTGAGTTATTTTTGTAAATTTAAGGTCTTAAATTTGGTCAAAGATACCTTCAAAAACATCTTAAAAAGTCATATATTTGGCTTCCTCAAACCTAAAGATACCTTGATCAAAACGAGGCCTTAATGTATTGTTTATTGCATCAAAATACAGGAAAGAGGTGAGAACTGCTTTTGCCTTTTTGCTTCTTTGCATCAGAATAGAATGTTTGTAATAGAGTTTTCCACCAGTGTGGCACTCGGTTGACCTCACAAACACAGCCTCTCTACCCCCTTTCATTCTTTCATCCACCTTCTTGAAAAGGTCGACATTTGCACATAACCAAAGACTTGTTGCTATCCAAACCTTTCATAATGTGTAAAAGTAGGCCACATAGGTAGGTGTTTCTTCTTCTGACCAAAAATGTGGGCTTTTCTATTGTCTGAGCATCTCTGCTCTGACCTGAGCCGTAAGGTCTCTGGTTTGTTTACAACACATAGAGCTGATGGTAGACAAACCAGAGGACATGTGCTGCAAACACCAGTAAAAAAAACACTAAGAGGGTTATTCAGATGCATTCCAGTGAATGATCTTAGAATGCAAATAATATCACCATATCCCTCATATTAATTAAAGAAATGCTATTTTTGTTAAAATGCTTTAATCAGAGTATCCAAACACATATGATGACCCTCAAATTTGGAACAATACTTGGATATCAGCATAAATATAAAGGTAAAGACTGTCCGCTGTACTGTTGCAGAGAGAAGAGTTTACACGGGAGCCCACTTTGTTGAGGAAGCTGTGCTCAGCCATCAGAGAAGGTGTGACTGTGGACAACAGTTGTGAGCTTTTCACTGCTGTGGACCAGCTGTGTGGGGACGACATAGAGGACGAGTCTATCCTGGGACAGATAGGACAAAAACAAGAGGAGGTGAAATGAAGCAGATTCCTTACACTGAACCCTTTTGTCTAATGGTAACACATCGACGTGTAACCATTAGTCTGTGTTTACAACTTTAGTTTAATATTGACTAGTGGGAGAAAAGCTGAACTACACGTGTGACCACATCTTGCATATTTACTGTGTGTATTTTTTGCTTGTAAATCTATACTAACATCTGTTATGTGCTTTATCATTCATTGCGGATGCAGGGTCCCGTACAGCTTTGGAAAAGGAACCCACACGTTTACTTCGGCCTTTCAGATTACAGCATGGACCTCATCAGTATATAACAGATTTATGGCTTGTTTAGGGTGTTTTGGAATGCGCTATCCTGCATGGCTTTGTAGCATGTCCTCCTAAGAAGGTTAATCTGGTTGTGACGAAGCTTGACTTTAAAGGGTGAACTAAAGTTTCTGAATCTACTCTTTAAGTTACTGTAGCTTATAGTTTTTTGTGGTGGCCTCCGTCTAATCCTCTCAGCCACACTCAGCCTTTAAAAGTCTAAAAATCCAATAATCTGAATTTAGGCATTAAATCCTAAAATATTGTATAATAAGACTTTGACAGGTCTTAAAATGTGATTGGATTAACTTCAGTCTCGCTTTTAATGTGTTTTTGGCACTAATGCAAACTGTGCAGCCAGGTCAGTATCCGACTTGAAATAATATGTCAACATTGTTTCTATTAGTGTTACTTTTATCTAATATGGGTACATGGAAGTTCAGTGACATCTGTCTGAAGAACTGTGCAGTTAGAGAAAGTTACAGATTTCAACCCTGCTTCACTTTGTGCAAGAAATTAGTCAAATAAAGAGCTTTGAGTTCGGTAAAAAGACACTAAATTCACATGGGAAGTCAGAACAGTCAGTATGAAAACCCCTAAAATCACCTACTATTGTTAGATATTCACATTAGTCCTTTAGTTTCTTTTTATAACTTTTGTACTAATTCATGATCACACAGTCGTAGGATGAGTTTTAACCAACTTTTCAGAAAATATACAGTACTGTGCCCAACTGTTAGACTACCACTAGGTTTGTGGTTTATAGGGTTGAAATGAGCATATTTATTAATTTCTCATTCTTTTTTCTTCAGATACAACAGGAAAATACAGGAAATGTTTGCGCAGCCTTAAAACACACACAAAAAATGAACTAAATCGGTTAAAGTAAAGATTAAAGCCACTATTTAGTGTGACCTCTGACTCCATGATAAGAAACAGCACAAACAGTTAGAAACATCTAACATGTGTTGAATGAAACCTAGTGTAAAACACCAGAAAATCAATGAATCTCATATTGTCTGAACAAAAGAGTTAGACATGTTAAAAACAAAGGGAGGTCACATTAAATACTATCACTTTGGTTTATAGAAGCAGGTTTTTTTCCCCATGAATCTTGTTTTTACTGATGCTCATACTTCCCATGTATCCTGGCTGTATCTTAATATGGAAACTGAAAAATGCTTACGTTTGGTCGTTAGAACTTTTCTAAACCAACAAACTTAATGTTTGCCTCAGAGTTTTACACAGCACTGTATATAGTCAACATTCAGATGTAAAATTCGAGTCGACTAGAGCGCGTCCTTCATGGCACAGAACAGATACTCATTACATTACATTGCCTCCTACACATTTCTAAATTTAACAAGAAATTGCATGGGATACCACGGGGACATTATCTTGCCAGGTTTAATAAAATCTTGCCCTGCAATATTTGAGGTGGTTCAGCCCCAGAAAAACCTGACCTTTCATTTAGTATTTCTCAAATGCCATTCCTTACATCCCATCGACCAAGTGAACTGTGATTCTGACTTGATGCATCCGTGTATTATTAATCAAGACGAGGTGAGAATGTTAAATGTAACTTATGCAACTGAGATAAAGTCTACAGTATGAGGCAGACTAAGCTTGTGAGATGACTTCCAAGGGAAAGTGACCTGGCTGCACGAGTTAAAGCGCGTAACCCTTGTAAGTACGGTACAGTATGGTAGAATGGATTAGTCTGTGGGAAACAGTGACGCGTGCCAACGGCCTTCACTAATCTGGCCGCGTATCTGCTGGTCAAAGTGTGTGCGGTCAGTGCGGCGGAGGAGGTGGAGATAGCTCCTCCCTACCTTCCAGTCCTGTTTTTATAATCAGGCATGGAAACAGGAGTATGGGCATCAGCTGGTGACATCACTGATTTCGCTGGAGGGAGCTCAAGTGGATTCTGCAACGGAGACAGAGGGGGAGGGAGGGAGGGAACGAGACGGGAGGGAGGGGAAGAAAAAGGGAGGGAGGGACAGAGGGGTATTTGTTGCCATGGTGAAAGGTTCTTCAAGCAGCTGCTGATTCGCTTGTGCAGTAGCGCACCCCTTTCCATTCTTCTCCTCTGCCCCTCTCTCTCCTCTGTTACCGCCAGTCATTCAGGCAAGAGATTTGCAGCCTACGCGGTCGGCTGTGGACCTTCCTGCTTCAGACCTTTTACGCCGTCCGCCACACGCAGGGATGGGAGACTTTGTCGTCCAAACACAGAGACAGGATACTGGCAGGTAAGGAAGGACTTAAATCTGGCTCCTTTTCACTCATACACAGGATATTCATGCTGCGTTGTGTGTTTTTTTTTTTTTTTCCTTCCCACCCCAGCCTTGTGCTGAAGCTCTGCATCATTAGAGATGAGCATATGTTGTTGGCTTATTTAACACTCACTGGCTTCTCCTTTCACAGCTGCCTGACCAGTAGTAGTCCATTTAATGTATAGCCAGGGCTGCTGTTGTACATGTTTTTTGTTTTGTTTTTTAAATTTTATTTCTGAGCTTCTTTTGAACTGCCTTGTGCAGATGAGTGTACGCTAACATGGTAAAATGCACCAGACGCGCCATGCTTGTTTTTAATGGGTGGGAGTGAAAGGCTGAATTCCTGTCTTTGTGAGTGTGCACATGATTAGAAGCATCTACAAATACAAATAATCTGCTGTTTTCTCACTGTTGTGCTAGTAATGTGGTGAAATGCACCGCATGAATAATTTATCTGGCTGGTATCAGTGTAGCTGTGTGCCTGTTACTAGTACATTTCTTGCCAGGGTAATCGGATTCCAGGTCTCACATGCAAACATTACAAATGCATAATTGCTAAATCGAGTCAATTTCAAAGCCTTTTTATTTAATTATGATGATCTGTTGTTTTTTCCTCCCCTTTTGAAAAGGCTGTACTGAAATAGTCATTGCAAGGCTGACTAATCAATTCATTGATTGGATGTTTGTTTTCTTTGGTCAAAGGGTAAACACTGGGTGTGCAAATAGAAATTTGTGAATGAAAAGACTCTCTTCGAGGTCACATAAGCAGCAAGGAAAAACTGGTGCAGTCCCTTTTACCAGTGTTATGCTCAGATGTAAATATTCTGTTTTGTGCAACTGGCTAACAACAATTTCATCTTTTCTTTACCCTGATTTGACAGATGCTATTGATAAAGGGGACAATAGAAGACTCGGTAAGAAGCCGGTTTTCTCCAGCTCCCAGGTAATATAATAATTTAACAATCCATTGATATTTAATCTTGATTTAAAGTTTATGTTTGTTTACAAAACAAAAAACTGTTGCGGTCTTACTTGTTATTGTAACTCTGACTTCATTTGGTTGATGATATGAGCTCCGAGAAATCCATGGAAGTTTGAGTAATCCCTGATAGTGATTACAGTGTGTGTGGCCATCACAAGCCATATGTCATAAAAGCTCCACCCCCACAGCATAGACATACATTATGAAATGAACAGCAGGGCCACTCTAAACAGATGCATAGCCAAGATAAGCCTGGCTGAGGTGATCAAGAGGAGGCTTGCCAAGATGTTAGGCCTGAGTGGTTGAGGGCAGCCAAGCTCTCACCCGACGAGCTGTGATGCAGTTTAAAGATTTAGACTTAACCTCTTCATGACTTTTACATAGGGATATACTAGTTGCAAAATCCTGGGCTGGTGTTTAAAATGATTATGATATAATTGGCTGATTGCACTTCCACTACATGTACCATTTTTGTTTTGTATTTTCTGTTGTTTATCCTCAGTTTTTTCCAGGGAAACAACAAAATCTTCATTATGATAAATAACAGGAGTGTTTTACTTTTTACCTCTGCATTATGCTCTTTTAATTCAGTCACACATATTCATATTTTCAGTATTGATTCTTTTGATTAAACTTATGACATAAAATGGCATTAACTGTAGAATCATAGAGGAGTTGGGGCTTTGTTCCTTTCACATTTGCTTAAGAAGACACAGTAACAATCCAATGTACAAGGAGGTAAAAGACAGTGTTTTGATTGGGTAATGAGCCAAGACTCTTCTTGACTAACTTTGTAGACATTTTGGGTGATGTTGAAGTCTGTAAATAAGCTTCAGTGGAAAGATATACTCTATAAACAGTGTTTGGCTACCCTCTAGTTATTTGCTGATTAATTCAGTGTTACAAATACATGACTAATGTGAGTACTTATTATTCCTGCAGCCAAGGGCTGTAAAATGCCCTTCAACCAATCCTGAAAGTCCTCCTGTGCACAGGACCCAGAGGGTGTCCAACCACATAAATTCTTCCTCCCGTAGTGCTGCATCAGCCATGAAGTCTGATGGACTGGGGACAGCTAACAAGCCAAGTGATGGTCATGCATCCAAAGCAAAGAATGTAAAGAAGCCAGGAGACAGGAGTGTTACACCAAAAACAAAGACAGCAGCCAGTGCCACACCGGTTGTCAATGGTACAGGAGCTACAGGGGCCAGGCGAGATGTAGCCAGCGCAAACGGTCCCAGAAGCTCCTCTGGGGTTAAAGAGCAAGACAAGAAACCAAACCCAGGTGCAAGGCCGAAAACATCACCTCCAAGCTGCACATCTACCAGCCAGACATCAGTATCGAAGGCTCAGAAGAGCTCAGCTCTAAAGTCTGACAGTGCCACGGGAACTCTACCGACTCAGGCCACTGCTTCGTCTACATCAGGCAGCGCCTCACCAGAAAATGCCGGCAGCCCTCGTAACGATGCCCACTCCATCCCAGGTTGACTTTCCTTTATTTAATTCTTTCCACTTAATCTCTAGTTTAGTCAAAGTGTCCACAAGTCAGCTACCATCATTAAAGCATAGAATGTGGAAGAAGTGACAGACTAATTAGTATGATGAATGTTAGGCTTTGGCCAGGAGGGATTTTTATAAGACAAGGCCAGTGTCATGTATGAATGTCGATTTGTCAGGAAACAAGGCACATGAGACTGTCCTTGGCAGCCTGCTGGCATCAGTGTACAAACTAACAGCAGAGCAGCAGAGGTCGAAGCCCTATACAGCTGTCACACAGAGGGGTGTGACTGATCACTTTGAGCTCTTGTGGTATGGATGATTGTGGGAAGAAATGGTAATCCGACCTGATACCAGTGGGCCTCAGCTGTCTGTCCTGCTGGCACAAAGACAGCTATAGAACAGGCGCACAGCATGAGTCCTGGCTGTTACTGCAAGATGAAAGTGTATAGTGAGCTGATAGAGCATAGCATATTATCCACCCTGTGTCATGTGAACTTCTCTAGACAGATAGAGTTTATGCTCATTGTTTCAGGTGCAAAGCCAAGACAGCAGGCCAAGACTGTCAACAAATCCCCACTGACAAAAGCTCCTCAGAAAGCAGATTCAGCAAAGACCAGCAGGTGAGCTTCAACTGATCAGTATTCATTGCACTCTGTTCTGTTATCAAATACCAGGTGAACATATTCAGTCAGCTTCCTCCTGGTTCTGAACTGTGTGACACTGTGATTTCATCTTAACAATTTAAAAGCTAACTTCAGTGTTGTTTATGGAAATATTTTGAGTATTTTTCTTTTTGTGAGTGTAATTTCCAGTTCTCAACATAAAGCTCACTTACATTCCACAAATGCATATTTGTTAAATAAGACTTATGAAGGTACAGTAAAAGACAATGAAGATCTTGTGTATTAAACTGTCATGCAAGTAAAATAATAAAGCATTAAGGTAAAATACAATACTGAAACAAGCAAATCAGTAAAAACACCACTAAACTAAATAGACTACTTCTGCTACTTTTTTCTACACAGCCATCCTATCTATATTTTAAACATGAATGTAGATAGACTCTGCATTAATCTGAGATGGATGCCAAAATACAAGACACCATTAGAGAGCCTCAAGCATTTAGGACATAGAAAACAAACCAAGGCAGCCTGTTCAGTAATGTAAATGTGGGGCAAATATGATGGATGTGGGAGTATGGTATCACCTGCTTGGTTTTTAGGCCACATGTGTCTGTCAGGGGGATAAAAGCAGCTGTGGAACATTTCCTGACAGGCTTTTCATTTGTCCTTCAAAGATGTTAAAAATATCCAATTCTACAACCAGCATCATCCACACTCCATACTCCACATTAATATTTAACAGACTCCCTGGAAAGAAACAGTTCAGGTTAGCTGATTATAAATATCCATGTTGAGCCAGTCTGGACCTTTTAGATTCGTGGCAAAGAAGCAGATGGTTAGGTAGTAGTTAATAAATAAATAAATACATACATATATATATATATATATCGTTCTGAATAGGTTTTGCGAAACTGTGTGCTCCAGGCTTGAAAATTTCAATGGATAATCCACTAAAGATTCACTCTAATCCTAAAACACATCAATGTAGATACTTGGACCATCAATAAATCATCTGTGTATTATTTTAACCCCACTCTATTACAAAGTGTGACATTCAAAACACTATACTAAGAAAGCTGTGTCAACATTACATTATAAATCTACTCAAAGCAGACAGGTAATCAGGAGATTGTACCATTAAGCACAGAGTCAATCTCAAAACTCAAGGCTGTACTTTATGTTCTTGTGTTCATAAAGTTATATTTGGAAGAACATCCTTCACAAGGGCACAAGTATCAACATAAAACTCTTCTCATTGATAATCAGCTCATGTCTCAGAGCCTTGCCCTTGACAAAACGGAAGAAAAAACTTTGCTGCCCCCCACTGGCATTAAGTTTTAATTCAGGGTTTACTGCATTTCATCACATGAATAATTTTATGATGATAATGGTGAGCAGGAAGTGGTCAAGTAATACAAAAAACTAAAAGTGGTGATATTTATTTGTCTGTCTTTGATAACAGTCCTACGAACAAGCCAACCGTGAGAGAAAGTAGCAAAGTCAAGCTTGGTGGAGCAGAGAAAGCATCAACTGGAGGGACAGCAACAAGAGCAGACACCAAAGGAAGACCCACACCAGACAGCCATGGTTAGACATCCAAACTCTGTTGAATTTAATGTTCAGCTACAGTGGCCAAATACTACTGTTCTCTGCTCACTGTCTGTCTGTGGTTTAGTCTCTAGGCATGGATCCTCTGTAAAAAAGCCTGCCTCACCCAAGAAAGAAGATGGCAAAGAGGGACTGAAATCCTCAGCAGCAGACAAAACAGCCAGTGAAGCTCCAAAGAAGAAGATCACAAAACCAATTCCAGCATCTGGATCCTCAACTAAACCTAATACTAAACCAGCAAAAACATCCTCAGTCCCCTCCAAGCAACCATCAGTAGCAGCTGTCAAGACAGGACCAAAGCCGAAAACTACCACTGAATTATCGACAGAAAAAGCATCACCAAAATCTGAAGGAACCTCCAAAACCTCACCGGCTGTTGCCTCCAAGAAATCAGGAACTAAAAGCAAAGAGGTATTGAATGGTAAAAGCCAAGACGCTAAATCTGAACCTACTCATACGGGAAGGACCGCTGATGCTGTGGAGCGAAAACAAAGTACAGAGTTAGCATCTTCTGAGCAACACAGCACAACACAACCATCAAGCCAAGGCGAAGGAGATTCACTAAGTCTCACAGTAGAACCAGCGCCTAAGCAGAATCTCGAAGTCTCAGAGACTCTGTCTGGAAACAAGACCAGTGTGACACCAGCAGTCAAATCCGCCCCACAAATCAAGTCGGCCATTGTCGACACTTGCAAACAGTCTGCTGGCAGTAAATGCATCCAGTCCCAGAGCGGCGTGATCTCTGGTCACATCAGTGGGGGACAAGTTCAGGAGGTCAGCACCCTGAATTCTCCAAAAGAAACTGAGCATCCCATTGACACACCCTGCAGCATGGGAAGCACCGGCACCCCATTAGAAGATTCCTGGAGCATCCACCATCAGGTCACCCCAGAGTCCGAGACCGGCAGCACCCACACCACCTCTTCAGACGACATCAAACCTCGCTCTGAGGATTATGACGCAGGAGGCTCCCAAGACGACGACTGCTCCAACGACCGAGGGGTGTCCAAGTGTGGCACCATGCGCTGTCATGACTTCTTAGGTCGTAGCAGCAGCGACACAAGCACCCCAGAAGAGCTGAAGATGTACGAAGGCGGGGCCGGGCTAAGAGTAGAGGTACGACTGCGTGGGCGAGAAGCAGAGACCACTAGTGAGGAGGAAGGTGTACGACAACGTCCTCGCTCCTGGCTGCATCGAGATGAAGTCCCCGTGGAAGAGGAGCACTCAGAAGTGGAAACCACCGTTACAGTAAAGAGCGTCCCTGACCACCAGCTCTTCTCATCTGAGGAGGAAGAAGATGATGATGATGAAGAGGAAACAGAGGACGAAAGGTCAGAAGTTGAAGTGATTCCAGCGCAGGGGACAATGCCACCAACTGATCCCTCACCACACTTTCAAGGGATCGTCAATCTTGCTTTTGATGATGACGTTGTTGACCAGGAGAACGAACAGCCCGACTACCAGTCGACATCGAACTTCCGTCGGTCGGTGTTACTTTCTGTCGACGAATGTGAGGAACTGGGATCAGAGGAGGGCGGCGTCCAAACTCCACCTCAACAGCCTGATGGTGCAGCAACTCCCTGTGATGTTTTTGAGCCTGACTCTACAACTCCTCAGTTTAACTGCACCCCTTCCACTGAGCAACAGAACCATGTGGCAGATCCTCTTCAAAATTCAGGTGCAGGACATAAAAATGAGGATCAAGACAAAAAATCATCCATATTTCTTACCGAGATCCAGGAGCCCATGCAAGAGGAGCAGAGCAATCACATCCAGGTAGACCGAGCAAAGTCCCACTGCCCTTCCCAGGAAGCTGAAACCAGAGACCTCCCTCCCCAGGAGCGTCCGTGCCATCTCGATCTCTGGCAAACTGAACAGTACAGCAATGGAGCTCCACGCAAAAACCCCTCTGAAAGCAAGAAAGCTGATTTACATCTAGACTTAAATGAACCTCAGCTGACAAGGGAATCTCCCTTACAAGCTGCACAATCTCCAGCAGGTAATGTATGATCTATGGACCCTCTTAGACCCCAAATCCAAACCCATCTTCTCTTCCCAGACTTCATCAGTGAACGTATAGCTTATCCCTGCAAGATTCATCCCCTTTGCTCTGACTCCTAGACCTTACCTCTGTCCAACATATAACTACCCCTCCTTCAGAAAAAGGATATTATCAAACAGACTAGTTTAGAAACTAGTTAAGAGTACAAGCTCAAATTCAGTTGCATTCATTTTTTCATAGCTTACAGCCTGCTTTCATCTCAACACATTCATCAAATAACTGTTGTAAATCTGAATTTGCAACCTCAATATCCTTTTTAAAGATGGAGATTGGACTCATCCAAAAAAATGTACATTTAACCAACTGAACTACCTTTACTCAGAGGCATTACAGCCTTGGTAACTCAGTTTACATAAAAAAGGGGGAAAGCAGTGTACATTTCACTAAGGCTGATCATAGAATTGTATTTGTCAAAAGAATCTGCCTTGTGACAAGGCCTGTGGGATAGTTATACTGATGCACTTTTATGTACATAAAAATAAGATTTTGGATTATTTTTGTCATTTCTTTTATGCAGTGCAGTCTCTGGCCTTTTTAAGCCATAGCCAATCTGACATAGTTGAAGATGCTCTATGAAGCAATTTAACATCAGTATGTCATTGTTAAGTGATACTGGTATAATTACTGTTAATATTAGACCATTTCTGAGAATTCTCTAATGCTGGTGATATTTTTAGAGCTTGCGTCTCTACAGACTTGTTTTCCTACAACCCCTGTTTCATGTGTTTTTCCTCTGATTTATTTAAAAGCAGAAATATTTTGCTTTTTACTAATCAAACGTCAAGCTCTCTGTGCTCTGGATGCACAGAAAGCAGTATTTATCAGTCTGTGTATCAGTCAGGTTTTACACAAGCTCTAAGTGTTACCACTGAATGTCTCACCAATGGTCTTTCTGTTTGCAGTATGTATACTAATATCACTAAATTGATTTATTGATGTTAAACTACTTCACTTAGCACCTTTTAAATCTGTGAGCATGTAAATGAAAAGCAAGTAAAATTTTCTTACAATTTGTTATCGTGACAACATGACATGAGCTCAATAATTAAAACTGTCTGTGCAAAATAGACGTCACTAAACTGCCACTGCTTCTCAAAAAAGTGTATTTTACCTGAGAACTTTTCCCTTGCATTTCTTCTCTGTTTAACTTTATTTCTCTTGGCGAATGTACTTGTCCCTGAGCTTTTCATTTTATGTTCAGTTTTTTTTGTTTTATGTTTGGGTTTTGTTTTTTGCACTGCATATATGCATGCTATTAAAATTATTTGTCATTTATTTACGCCATCTGTTTTTATTTAAATTTTCTGTTTCTCATTGTCATCTGTCATACCCAGTAGACTGGTGTTGCTAGGTAGTTGTCTACCTTTAAGAAAACTGTGTTCTGTTGTCTAAAGTTTTTGTTCAGTAGGTTTTGTGTAACGTCTGTAGCCTCCTCTGTAAAGTACGTGATGTGTCTCTAGAGCAGCTGTCATGGTTCTGCCATGTCTCTCTTTTTTCACTAACATTTTCAGAAAAAAATCTGCTGCACCATAACTAAAGGTTTATCCTGATGTAAACTGTAAATGATTTTGTTTCAGACAGTGATCAGTTACTTCATCATTTCCCATTTGAAAGTGTAAAAAATAGAAAACAAAGTGTAAAAGAAACTTGGTGGTGTGCCATCATTTGTGCTACTAGGTGAAGCACGGTTGCTTGCATTTCTGTTTTTGTGACAGTATTTCAGTCTGTTCATCAGGTCCACCCATTAAAATACCTGCACGTTAAAAAAAAAAAGCATATCACTGGTATTTACTGACAAATGCAAACTTCACTGGTGCTGGCAAAGCATGGCATACTTTGTTTGGACACGTGGATAAAGAGATGCATTCAGAAAAACGTTCCTCTGTGCATTACCTTTAAGGCAACTGTCTACCTTTGGCATCCATCCTCCAGGTGATGCATGTCTTTGGTTTTAATAAATTTACAATCAGTTTACTAAGCATCAGGGTCACTCTTTCCTCTATGGGCTGTCTTCACCTGACCTCACAGTGCAAAAGGATACAGTTGCATTAAGGGTAAAATTTCAGTTAAGTGTTACTGTTATTGTAGTAGGCAGTGAATAATCTCTGAAATTAAAAACTAAGTGTGGAGGAGTGAATCATTTTGTCATTTTGCAGTATTGTCAATTGTTTTTAGGGGACATTGGTTGTGACAGATTGGATCAAAGCTGCAAACATGACCGCCGACCATCAAAAGCCCTCTCTCCTATTTACGAGATGGATGTGGGAGAAACCTTTGAGCACTGCTCGGACAAGGACAGGAATATAGAACAGCAAGCCGAGGAGGAAAGACAGAAAGAGGAAAATGACAAAAGCAGTGAGTTTGCAGAGCGGGACTGGACCCTGCTCAGGCAGCTCCTTTCAGATCAAGAGTCCAATCTGGGTGTTATTAACCCTGTGCCTGAAGAGCTCAATCTGGCCCAGTACCTTATTAAGCAAACACTGTCCTTGTCACGTGACTGCTTGGACTCCCAGGCCTTCCTGTCCCCAGAGAAAGAGTCCTTCAAACGCTGGGCAGAGCTCATTTCACCCATGGAGGACTCCTCTACCAGCATCACTGTGACCAGTTTCTCCCCTGAAGATGCTGCATCACCACAGGGAGAGTGGACCATCGTGGAACTGGAAACACATCACTAATAGCACAGAGGAGACCTGCCGGACAGTTGACACCTCTACAAACTTTAACCATCTTCAACATCTACTCTGTCTTAATTTATTATAATTTATATGATTATCAAAGCTCTCTGTCAAATGTTTTTCTGGACTCTGCAGGACTGTGGACTCTGCAGCAGCTTATTTGCATCACTCATTTTGCCCTCAGTGGACTGTTTCTTGACACAAATGGGCTGTTATGCATGCAAATATTTTTGTATGTTTGACTGTTTAATTGATGTTGCTTCAAAGCTGTAGAAAAAATAAGGGAAATTCTTTCTCATGGCAGCCTTCTGATAATATGGTTGACTGAAATTTATAAAAGAAAAATAAATATTGGCCTACTGGCTTGCATTTAGTGTCATATTGGAAATAAAGGTTCGTGTTTCAGAAGAAATTAAAGCTGCTTGTGACTCCTGTCAGATTGATACGTGTTTGGGACACATGGACTGATTTAAAAAACAAATAAACATGTTGACACGTTAAGAGTACTAAAAGTATAAGTGTAAACCATACTAAATGTGACTCCTGGTTTGACTTAGAGACAGTAGAGATTTTCACTTGTTAACACACGCATAATTGGTGTCTTTAAAAACTGCTACATCCATTCAGGAAGCCAATGAAATGGGCTCCTGGGACATGTTAATGGAAGAGAGCCACAGTTAATGTTATCAGAACCACCTGAGCTTTGGCTGCTTAAAACGACAGTGAAAAACATCCACCACTCAAATAAAGTATGATCTTAGAAAAATATATTTTCTTGATATTTTTTTGTCAAACTAACACTCCCATAATGTATAATAATAATAATAATAATAATAATAATAATAATAATAATAATAAATTAATAGAAGAAAAAACAAAAAACACGAAC
>JAPTYQ010000019.1:24032139-24050426 GCA_029814465.1 Ostorhinchus cyanosoma
TATGGCATTGTACTGACAAAAACAGTGCTTTTAGGCATTCCATGTTTTCTTTTCTGTCTGTTTTAGTCACATGATACGCACAAGAGTTAGTACTTGATTGCATAACCATTGTTTCTGATGACTTTTGATGGTCTAATCATTTTTTCCGGGACTGTATATGATCTTGCAGACAGTAAGATTGTAGTGGTTTATGATGTAAGGCAGCAACTTTACATATTGAGCCGTTAACATGTACAGTATGATGACCTTTGGTGTCATTTTACCTGTGGAACACTGTAGAAGCTCCTCAGTTCCAGTAGACTCACTGGAAGGCTGTTGTCCTGAACACCCTCCAAGCTTTTTGCGTATAGTGCCTGAAGGAAAATACATCCAAGACAAATTAATTTTCAGTTTAACTATTCTCAGTTCTTAAAATAAAATATGCTGTTGCTCATAATGTTGGAATGAAATATTTTTTTTAACGTGATATGTGATTTATTTTTGGTACATAATGTGTGTTTTGAACTGAGTATGTAATCATTGCACCAGGTTAAAGGTGATTACCAATGTGTATGAATAGGAATAAAAAGAAAAAAGAATGTGTCTGAAAATAAAACAATTCATTTTTTTTTTAGGTAACAGTGTAAATGACACTTACCAGTCCTTTGAGCAAATGGGACTCTTTTTTGCTGAAACAAAATAGAATATTAGTGTAAAAAAAAAAGTCGGTTATTTTTAATTAAGCGCATTAATACATTCATGTTATATTCACAGCGTACCTACTGAGCATTTGATTAATGTATTCCATGTTGCACTGCAGAACAAACACAGGGCTGGAAAAGAAGCAGACGTTACAACATAAATGGTGTGTTCGAGACCAGCTCATGACTAGATTCTATAGTTTTGAATTATACCTGAAAACTGCAGGAAAGCTCTCTATGTTGATGAGCTGAACAAAGAGCAGATAAGCCAGACATGCTCTCGACTCCTTGGACTGACTAATGTCCATCAGGGGACTTTTCTTCAGAGAGTTAAAAAACAGGAGCTCTGAAAAAGGCTCTTGAATTGCAGGTAGTGTAACCTGTCGGGAAAGTAATGCAGACATGACTATGTGGACAATTTGGCAGTGCACGTGGGGAAAAAAAACTCATCCACTGTGTGAAAAATTATGAAAAAAAGCCTTTCCCATACCATTATCTCGGTTGCAAAAAGCCAGAGTGGTGATTTTCTGTCTCCTCTCAATGCGGCGTCGAGCAAAGGCTCCCTTAAGCTCCTCATACAGCTGCAGACAGATAAGAAACCTTTACCAGTTTAACCTCATACTGAAATGGACAACTGGATAAACTAAACCAAAGCTGATTCAGTGGTGAAATGTATTAATGTACTCTAACAGGTACAGGCTCAAGTACTAATTTATTTGTTTTACTTGAATTTTTGCATTTTACTTGAAAAATATTATCCTTAATACATCCTACATTTGTCTGACAGATTAAGTTTCTTTTTGGATCGATTATTTGGAAACCATGTACAGTATGTATATGAAATAAAGCTTCCTGTTTCAGGGTTCCGGCAAGGTCTTAAAAAGTCTTAAAAGTCTTGAATTTACATAATTGTATTTAATATCTTTAAAAAGTCTTTAAAAGGTATTAAATATCTTATGGTAAATATGTGCATATCTCAAGTTATGTTGTTATAAACTTATTCACTGTATTGTGTTTAAATGTGTCTGTTAAATGAAGTAAAATTAGTCGACTCAATTCCACCCATTCCAACCCGACAATTTATACTGAAAGGAACCAAGTATCACTAACTTTGCAGCCCCAAGTGAGAAATGACTCGGAATTAGTGGGAATCAAGGCTTTAGAGTAAATAAGTACATTTTCCTAAATTCTAGGAGTCACAGATTTTTGCCAGTACAGCTGTGAATCTAAATAGTCTTAAAAAGATCTTAAAAAGTCTTGAATTTAACTTGTAGAAACCTGTAGGAAGTCCTCTCATACAAAAAGAAAATGCACTGTTCCAAAGCAAAAAAAATAAGCCTGATTAACTGAGCTTATGAAAGTTTGTAGAGATATGTAGTTATTACAAGAGAGCAACACTACATAATGATGACTATATAGAATTTGATGCATTGCATAAACCACATAAGAGAATAAAAGTTTGTTGAAATAAGCTCTACCTTAATTATCAGCAGCAGTAAAATGTAAGACACGCATAAATGCAGCTGTAATATTAACCCAGACACATCTAACATTGAAACTCTGACACAGACCGTTTTACAACACGACTTTTACATCACTTAATGTTCATATTGCTGATAAAATTTCCAGGTTTCGAATGCAGCATATTGTTATGGAATAAGAAAAACAAAATTAAAACTTCTTTCATCACTGAGCTAATTTGTCAGATTGGTTTAAAAGAGTCCACTGATATTACTAGCTAGATACATAAATACATTTCATTACACCCAAACACACAAGCACAGAAACGTACAACTTCAGAAGCTCTGCTCTGAGCTCTTCATCTTCAGCGGTGTTGACACAGTTTCCATTTTCCCTCTTCAGCCTCTCTGTGAAGGGCTTTGTAAACGCAGCCAAAGCAGCACAGCAGCGGCACAGACCGTACTCATCAGCCTCCTCCTGCTGCCTGGTGTAAGGCACAGGCAGAAGGGACAGCTGCCTCTGAAGGGCAGACAGAACCAAGCCCACAGAGGCTGCCTTCCCCTCATCCAGCCGCAGCACAACTGCTCAAAACACAAGTGTGTTGTTTAATGTCAGGTATATACAGCAGAGGGCGCCATATACCATCTTTAAGCAGCAGTATTTACTTTATCCCCCAGTTCAAAATCCACAAGTAAGGCCCAAAAACACATACCATAGATGATGTAGATGACTGACATTCATAAATTAACCATATTTTCTGCCTTTAAAATATATTTATCTGGGACGGTTGGTGGTAATATCTTTAAAATGACTGTTCTAAATGCAAAAACAATCAGAGGCATAAGATAAGATAAGATAAGATAAGATAAGATAAGATAAGATAAGATAAGATAAGATAAGATAAGACATTATTGATTCCACTGTGGGGAAATTGCAGTGTACGCAAAACAAAGTACAGAAGACAGGCACAGCATTTAAGAGTGACACCAGAAATATAAAAGAGTATCTGCTATTTATATAAATATATACATATTATTGACATATTTGTAATATAGTAGCACATGATGTTGGTATTGATGTGATTTGGGGGAATTAACTGTGAACTGTATTGTATACATGCTAAATTACTCTGCTGGTCTATGAGGGATTGGCAGTGTTGTAATTAGAGTCGTATTACCTTTTTGCAGATGTGGAGTAAGAGTTAGGATGGTTTCAGAAATGGCACCTGGATGAGTGTCATCAATCAGTTCGACTAAACTGTGCAGAAGCTCCTTTGGGTTGCAGATCTAGACAACAAAACCATCATTTAACGTCATGTATCCAGAATGTGTCTCTATATATTAAGGACTTGTCTGCACCTACCCTGGTCAGATGTGTGACAGCAGTCTGGCAGTGATCGCAATTTTTGTTCTTAATTATTTCACATACCAGTGGTGATAAGAGAACACATCCCATAGATTTCACAATCCCCTAAGTGTAAAAGAAAACACTCAGTTAAAGTGATAGGTGACAAATAAGGACACATCTGCTATGTGCTGCCTGGGTCCTTCCTTTTCCTTTTACGTATGAATGCATGACTTCATAAATAGATGCAGGGAGCAGCAACTACACTTTCACACTTGCTTTTTTTTCATAGATTTTTCACATAGTAAAAAAAACATACACATAAATACATGTTGGTTAAAAATTGTTATGGATAGTTAGCAAAAACCCTCAAGGGGCTTAACAAGTAGCAACCTCCACTTTCATCTGAGTAGACCAACACTGAGCAATGTGTGATCTAACATCATCAAGCTACAAAAATATGGGGCTTCAGAAACCTTACTCAAGCTGATAATATCAAGGGTCACAACAACATATACACCAGAATGCATTATCAGCTGTTTTTTCCATCACATTGGGGTGACTGATAATAACTGTGATTGTCTTACAGTTATCCTTACAGTACACATGGGGAGTAAAACAGGCTCTAAAACTATAGAACTCCACTGTTTTATTGAAATATGGAGATGACCACCTCAACACTTTAACATCAGAGCACACCTCTGCACAAAGCACCATCACAGCAGGGATAAAATCTTCATTTCCATATCTTCTCCAAGCTCCTGCTGAAAGCCAGGGATTTTTCATGTGATAATCAATCATTTGAACCCCTCGAGGTTGTTTTAGCCTCCAGTAAGAGAGGGCACATGCTTCTAAAAGTGCACTACACATAAACACATAACTGTGTGAAGCGTGGCGAGATGGGACAACCAAGGGCACTTAGGAGTACCGCATTGAAAAAGGTTATCAGTGGAGCGAGAAATCTGACTGAATGTCTGCCTGTTTCCATCCCACACCTCCAGGTCAAAGGCCAGCAGGCACAGAGCAGTGACTACATGTTAACGTTAAATACAGCCGCACAGCAGCAAAGTGGCTGCTGCTGTTTGTCTCAGTCGATGTGAGGCTGTTGCTGCTGAGGACTGAGTGTTGACCAGTGTGTTTTCTAGTCATGTATGACAGATTAACACTGTCAGTCAGCTGTCACTTCATACCTATGAGATGTGGCTGTTTGTAGATTGTGTTTTATGTCTGAGCTCAGAGAATATCTGTGTGAGATGTGTCAGTGAGTGTGCAGACATACCTGGTTTCTGTCATCCTCAAGGAATTTTAGCAGTTGTGCACTGTCGCCCTGAGTGAGGCACGCACTTCCTATATTCTTAAACTGGTGGTAGTCCTCTTGTTTCAGGTCTTCCTCTGGAGTTTCTCTCTAAATACAGATATCAAACAGGGCTTGTTGTTTACACAGACCTTGTAGGAGGCTGAATGTTGTTAACTGACAAAAGGCTAATACTCATATGGAGCTCCACAGCTAGTGTTGCAATCGCAATACCAGCATGTACAATTGTATGGACACAAAAAACTGCAGTTTAATTCAGTAAAAATGAATGTGAACACCTATTCTTTGTTCGTGCACAGTCTGCTTAATGCACCAAAGGTAAAGTAATAACCTGTTGTTGTTTGTTTAGCCAGTGAAGTTTGTGTTTTGTGTATGGTCACATTTATTGTCATAAGAACAACTTTCCTCAAAAACTAAGCACGTCAATTCATGATACTATTTGTTTATTGTAAATTTTACTTCCTTCTACAATAATAGTAATATCAAATTGCACAACTCCAAAGACGAAATGATTTATATACCAGAGTGTTAACAGTAATCTACCCACCTCAATAATTTTGAGGAATATTTACAATATTTATAGGTAGATTTATTTACACTGTACCTACATCACACTAAAATTCATTGTATTGATTTCTGATACTTCGAAGGTAGATAAATGATTTAAAAGTCTGCATTCATATATTCAAATTCTATATATTGAATTATTATTATTGTTGTCGTATTGTCACTTTGTGTACTTAACTCTCGTCAGACACTTGCGGTATGACTGTCTGAAAATGTAAAACAGAAGCTGTTATTTATTTTCAAATTTTAAATCTAATTCAGGAAACATTATCCAGAGCAGGACTGCACAGTTTTCAACCGATTATTCTCCTTTACTTAAAACATATGTCTAAATTATCTTGAAAATTGATAACCAATTTCCATAAAATACTTATTGAAGTAACAGCTGAAGTGAACCAAGTATTTGTGAGGATGATGTGGATTTATATCAATTCATCAATATAAGAGTAAATTCATTATAATATTGCATCTCATATTTACTTAAATGCATAATCTGAACCTCTTTAGGCCTGTGTTTTTACATATAGTCAGTTCAAAGGGTAATTTACAAGAAATAAAATATCACAGTATAGCATGTGGTTATACGTAAATACAAAAATACAGCACATGATAGTCTGTACATTAAAAATACAAAATAGTAACCACATTTGCTTCTTTAAAGCCAAAATATTAGAAAAATTAGAACCTTAAAGTAGTAGATTCATGTATTTTTATCACTTCTCTTCAGCATGATTTTTGTTTTGTTCATAGTTTGGAGATATGATGTCAGATACACTGAAGACGGAGCCACTGAAGTCCAACTTCTTGTTCACTTCGTTTAATTAATCGCCAGCATCAAAGTAAGCGTCCTGTTTCAGAGAGGTCGGAGCTGTCCCATCGCATGATCATATGTCTCACTTAAAGTGTATTACAGCGATGAAGAATACAGTTGACTTACCCATCTCTGAATTGTGTCATTCACCTGATCCTCATTCATCATCAGTCTTTCCTTTGCCCTGACAGACAATCCTATTATATGGCTATATTTTGAACATGGAACAAAAAGATATGAACAATAGGCACTGAAGCAACTATAAATAACCTGTGGTAGAAGCAGTATTTGACCAAATGAGAAGATCTCCTGAAGTCTCTAGGGAGAGGAACGAGACTCAGTGTGTGAGGAAAACATAAACCTCTTATCTTCCTTTGTGCTGGCCATGTAATAGGATTAAACCAGAGCACTTCTATGTGGTCACAGAAAATGTGGAACTGTCTAGAAGGATCGAGTCTGTAACACTCTCAGTCCTAAATAGTGAATAGTGCAGACGTGGTCATATTTTAAGACACACGTCTACACACTGATACATTTACAGTATTTCCATCCGTGTAGGTGGGGATATGCCACTTTCGTGATCAAAATAGCAGCTCTAATTTTGAATTACCGTGTAATATTGGTCTAAAAATATAATTTTGTTTTCCACTTTAACACCCTGAGCTTCCTGATGAGCCCATATTAAATGCAGCAGCGTATGGCCTTATAATGTTTTTTTTTTAAATTTTCTGTTGTTTTTAACTGTAAAATAAGTGTACTTAGAATTAGTTTTCCAAGCTCTTTATACAAGTTTTAGATGACATTCATTTTTGAGGGGTATGAAAGTGACACTTTAAACAACTTTTTGTAAGTTCCGAACAAGGGGTAGGGACCTCACCTCCAAAATGTTGGTAATGTATAAATATGTTAAAGTTGTAATACTGCTGACGGCCACTGGGATTGGCTCAAAAAAACAAAAAAAAAAACTGGCTCCCATTAATCTACATTGAAGTCTAATAAATAATTAATATTTTTTTTCCAGTTCTCATTCCAGTTTTGTTTATTTTATTTGGAAACTGTAATAAATGATCTGCAGGTCCTTCATTAAATCTCTCCTCTGTTAATCAGATTTCAGGTTTAAGCTTTAATGTCTGCTGTGTCAGGCTTTTATTGACAGATCTATCCAACAGCTGACTCAGACTACCAGAGTTTCGGTTTACTTCTTACAACATATTTTTTCCTGACTGACTCTAGTTGGGATTAATAGTTTCTACTAGCAATGCTGTAAAGTGATATTGTTACAAAATGATTAATGAAATTTACTAGCACTTAGCATTAGCTCACCTCTGACTTCTCAGGCTCCTGTGGTTTTGCCTCTTTTGTCCAAATATGTTCACTTCTGGGTCCAAAAAGTCAACATGGCAACAATCAAATCATAAACTACAGGGTTCCAAATGGCTGTTCAGAAACCAATGGGTGATGTTATGGTTTCTTTGTCCAATTCTATACAGTCTATGTTTCTTGTGAATGTAAATACTATCACAGTTGGATTATTATGATACTAACCTGGATCTAATGCAGACAAATCACATTTTCATCATAAATATGAAAAAGTGGTGCCAGGCACACTAAACCCCACCCCTCACACATACAGTACTGTACCTTATTTTGGCATCAATCTAGCTGATGTCATCATGTCTGTGTGTGGTGATGTCAGCATATCAACTGCCTCCATATGTGTGCCAAGTTTGAATTAAATTGAAACTAAATTTAGGTTTTTATAGACATGTGAAATTTCACCAAAGTAAATGGTAGAAGAAAAAGATTTTACAAATTCATAAAAATTTTGAACTTTGACCTACTTTTCCCAAAATGGAATCACCACTATTCTGGGTCACTGGCAATCTATAAACCCAATTTGGTTGGAACTCAATCAATATTTTGCTGTTAGTGTTAACAAACAAAGAAACAAACAAACTAAACCAAAAACAGTACCCTTCACCTCCTCTTCGGGGAACGGGTAATAAGTACAGTTAACGCTTTGAAAAATAGTTGTTGATGACTAAGAAGCATCATTCTGTTTCCACATACCATGCAGTCACATTCTACATGTGAACAATTGTCCAGTCAGATACATCCATTGGTCCTGGCCAATCAGGATTTAGCTAGCAAGGCTGCTACCCTCAGGTTAAATGGTGTCAATGTGGTGGTGGCTTCCAGGTTAATTTGTTCATTTATAGCAGCTCATATCACCACTGCAACATTTAACAATGTTATTGCAATTATTGCAGACTGTCCTTCATGGATAATGTGATTAAAATCACATTCACCACTGAGAGACGAGTGCAGCTCTAACAGACTCCATAGTTTGTGTTGTTGATGGAGTTTCTCAGTCAATAGTTTCATTTCAGTTTCATGAGAGTATGTTAGACTGCTCTGTGGTGTTTGCTCTTAGTCTAATGCAAGTTAGCCATAAAGATAAAGTCAGCTTTCAATGTTGTAGAGGTCTATCAGTACATACTATTGTTTCTGTGGAGCAAACAAGCAAGTACCACATATAAAGTCAGTAATAGAGATTATGGAGATGAAACCGATGTGTTTTTGAGAGACATTTTTGCTCTAAAATAGCTGAAAAAATGGCAGATGGTCTGGGTTGGAATTTCTTTTCATAATACGTTCTTGACCTCTGCATGGTAACAGTCAGTTGCACCAGCTGAGCCAAAACGACAGGTCATAAATTGTGGCTTGTTTATGGTTAAATTGTTTTGTAGACATGTAAATTGTGATATAAGATGACATCTCATCAACAATGATCAAAAACAAACAAGTATTTTGACTGAGGGTGTGGTGGCGTGTTGTTATGTACATATGATGAGCAATATACTGAAAGATGAGCTCTGATTAATTAAAAAATGAATCCACCCAGTGCAGTTCTATGTGTCCCAGTCTGTTCTGTGTAATTACACCGAATGAGCCTGTTGCACAGGGAGGCATAAGGATTAAGAGTGCTTTTCCACGACTGCTTAATGACAACATATTGCTCCTCTGTTTAAACACAAAGGCTTCAAAGGCTTGGATCATCTTTTCCCCTCCGGCGTTTGCGTGCGTGTGTAATATAATAGAGGTACAATCAGTGACTTCCTGCTGCATCCACAGAGCCTCGCTAAAGGTGCAGCTCAAGTCCTGATTTTAAATGAATAGGACGACAAGCGTGTTTGAACGGTCGGATTTGGACAACATCTGCCGCTCAGGTTTGCTCTCACTATTGCTGTGTGATGAAAGCATCGAACAAAAAGCCACAAAGCAAATACAGTACACTGACTGCGGCCTTCTCCTTGTTTGTCTCGGATTTTGTCATTCTTAATTATGGACCGATGAAGGTTTGTTTACACAGTGGTCCTTTGGTTGCATGAAACACACCAAAGATGACTTTTATATCATTGTTTATGTCTTCTTTCACTGTGCTTGCTTCAGTGCAGGAGTGCATTATATACACTACATTAAAAATAAACTATTTTAATTTTGCTTTGCGTAGAGTCCTGCCAGTCTGTTTACACTACTGCCACATCAGTGTAATCCTGATTGCAAGTGGTGAATATAAGTTTGATTAGCATATAATTTTATCACAACATGTAAGTAAAACTACTAGCTTCTGACTTTGCTGTATAGAGCTTGACAACCAACATCATTACGCAGTGCATTCTGGGACCTAAACAATAAGACTCTGCCATATCATACGGCCAGCTGAAGCCAAAGCTATCCATTCTATGGTTGAAGCGAGTCAGTACGTTGAAAAGTCAGTTAAATGAAAAAAATGTACCATACAAACACAAACCCCTACTGAACACAAGAGAACTCTACATGGAAAATACCTCCATAATTTCAAATATGGATCTGTACAGAGTGCCTCTAAAATGATTCAATACTAAGAATTCAACTGTCCATGAATCAGCAAACGCAGTAATGGGTTTCCAACTCAGGAGGGCACTGTTTGTCTTACAGGCCATGAAGCAAATCCACAGAATTCACACTGTATAGAACTATCAGTGGGAAATGTTTACTTTGTTAAAGTCTATAATGTACTTGTAGACTTGTAAAAACAGTGTAACTTTTCCTAAATATCTTTACATCTGTATCAGAGGATAAGTAGCTGTTTTTCCATAAATACACAAACACATACAATAAGTTATTAATTAAATGCATTTTTTAAATTTAAGATAATGGAGGGTTATTGTAAAGTTTACTCATTTAAGTGGCAAATCCAACTATATGTTATTCATTGAAGAATAGAGGCATAGGCAAGCACATCAGTAACCATACATTCACTGTATATAGGTACATTTATTTCACAGTCATGCATAAATACTATGTGATATTCATGAATTTGGCATCATTATTGCATACTTTTGCAAATTATTGTTTGAGCAGCTAAAATCAAACGCTCTAATGTGAATCCTGAAGCACAGGTTACAAGTCCACATTATATCAAAAGCTAATAATATTTATTTTGGGGATATAACTTAACTATGCATCTCTTGGAGTCTTCACTTCAGGTGATGATCCTGTATGATAGTAATATGTGGGATGTAAGCATGTGCAGAGCGGTCGGTGATGTTCACAGGAATATCTTAGGTCACAGATATCATATATCCATTTATATTTAATTGCCGGTACCTAAGAACACAATTGTGTAACAAGATGTGTAGTGTACAGACCTCTATGAGATTAAATTTAGTGTAGCCAAAATGTAGTGGGTGGTATTTGGATTATAGTTTATAGTGTATATATTATTTAATGTTTTTCTTGAGGATGCAGCTTCAAGACATGTCACTTCCTCAAATACAGCAGAAAGTGGAGTTTAAATGATCGTTTTTGTGATCGAAAGAGACAAAGTGAGGCAAGATTGAAGCAAAATGACTGTATCTGGTTTCAGCTGTGCAGCAGATAGTGCAGTATTTATGGAGCAGTCTCGTACACAAACAGGCGGCAATCCTATGAGAGCGAGATAAAGCCTCTCCATTTTCCTTTTCCATCCTATATTTCCTTGGTGACCTCTTAGAGAGCAAGAGGTTCTAAGTGAACTATTTATCCAGTCAGCTTTCCCCCGAGGCCACTGCAGACCGCTGCAAGCTTTCCTGTCTGCCCAAAACCTCCCCAGGCCCTGCTGTGTTTGTCAGGAGAAACTGCCATGTTAAGGGCCTCTCCCCGGGGTTGCACTTCAGCTGCACACTACTGTTCTCTGAGCTGGCCAGATGAATTTGATTTCAAGATATTTTTTATACGAGCCAGATTTGCTTTGTGATTGATGCTTTGCTATTTAATCTCTGAAACATTTAATCTTGAAGGATGTTTCACCGTAATCTATAATGTACTGTATATGGAAAGTGTTGGAAGAAACATTGAAAGTTAAAAATATCCCAAAACAAGCAATTCACCAATATATGTGTATTCTTATTATAGGCGTGTAAACATATTCATTATTATTTCTTTGCATCTTGTTTGGGTGAAATTTTAACTTCTTTTTATGGGATATTGTTTGATAATTTACTACACAAGTGCTAATTATAGAAGTGAATTATACAAAGTAGTGTAAAGGTGGAAAATGTGCTTCTTTACTGTAGTGTAGCATAAACAGTAAATAGCTATGAACTGGGGTGTTGGCAATGATACAGTTTTGGATGTAATTTCTTTATTACAGATATGAGTACACAACTGCACGATGTGGAGGAATATTACAGTCATTGAAAGTACATTTAGGATTTATTGATGTAATATCATTGGAAATATATTGACTTCATTTGATGAATGAACTGTTTGTTTTATGAAAATCATGAAAATGTCCAAGTTGTAAGAACAAAAATGTCACCTCTTTGTCTAATATAATATATTGATTTATTTTTTTCACAAATAATGCAAACTGACACCCTGGCCAGTGCTGTTTTTATATTATTGCTGGTCATTGATATTAAACATTCAGGGCTTATAGCAAACAGAACCATTATTGACTTATGCTTTATCTTTAGATGATATAGATGATCCCAAAAGAGATGTCATGTTCCATTTGTTGGCCATATCTTCTACTCCAAGTATCCCTCGGTATTTTACTAATCCTGTGTTAACTTAGTACATGAATAACGGTGATGTCGTCTGTACAAGTAACTTACTTCGGTTCTCTTCTGGTGGTTTAGGCTGACAGAGACTTAAGGGGCCTATACACTTATTGAATGGAATTATTAGTTTAGGAGTTTAATTAGGAATGTACTACAATGGTAAGATCATTTCATTCATCATTCTAAACATGTGAAAGCAGCTAAAGCATAGATGGAATGACGGTATTGTGACAAACGTCATAATCATTTTTGTTTCTTTTACTATTTCAGAGTCCGACCCTCTTTAGTTGAGCAGAGAACAGCTCTCAGGAGGTTTTCATTTTCCCTGATATGTTGCTGTGTGCAGACCACCTACCATAGCGCTCATTTTTGATGTATTTGTTGGTGAAATAAACACCTGGGTGGCATCTCCAGCTGCTAATGGGCATTCCCTGCAGGACTCTAGAAGTCAAATATGTTTAGGGGTATAGCGATACCCAAGTGAACTAAGAGCTAATGGAGACAGTGGTCTCACAAGGGAAAATCTTGACCCCAGCCCCTTTTGTAAAAGCTTTGCCCCTGTAACAAACAATTGCAGGGAGGGGCTGTTGCGAGTCCAGCCTCACATTGTGGGCGTGTTTGGTGGACATTTGTTTGTGCTCTTGCAGAGGCTGCAGGGGGAGAATGTAGTCCAGTCTTTCACATCTTTCAACATGCCATAAAGCTGTTTTATCTGCTAGTGTGCTATGAGGTGAAAGCTCCCAAGGTGAGACAAAGGCCCAGGCCGGACGCTTCGGTCCATCCTGAGTGGGAACCTCTGTCTGGTATTGAACGCCGCTGGTGGAGCTACATCAACAAATCCATACTTCCTGGGCCATGCAGACTGTACTGTCGCCTGCTCAAGCCTTTGTAAATCGGCATTTTGATGACAATTCCCCGTGTCGGGTTTGTTCCCAATCAATACACACAGAGCGGACGCATTAATAGACACAGATAACTGCTGCTTGGCTGCTGTATCTCGGGGATGTGGAGACTGACACCCTGTCTGACTCTGATCAATAAGTGGCGCGTGGCGTGGCGCACAAGCTCAGTCCTGCCCACTCTGCTATCACACACGGGGCTTGGTTTCCCCCAGCAGTGGCGGTAAAACTGCCCAGCAACTCCCCAAGGTTGATGAATCGGCGATGTTACATGTGAACTGGCTGTCAAAACGATTTTGTCATCTCCCCTTCTCTCCGGTGCTTAAAGATGCTGACACACTGTGTTTAGGGTACCAGTGTCTTGTTGGAAGTGATGGAGGCTTTTAGCCTTTTTTTAAACTCCCTTTATCCGTTTAAGTGTTCACTCAAGTGTTAGAATTTCTATTTCACCTGCCACAGATGTCTCCTGGCACTTCCTGCCCACTAAGTTTCCTTTCAGGTCATCTGATCCAAACACTCCTGAATTTAAAACCTGAAACTTTTATTTGGAATCTATTCTTTCACTACTTTGATATACTCTATTATTACTAAACTATATGAATGTTTTCTGCGTAGTCTTTTTTTTTTTTTAGCTGAGCTGCTTTTGTATCTCAATAGATAAATTCCTCTTGACTACAACTCGTGACTATTTTCTTCATCTGCTGTCTCAGAAGATGCTTGACGGTGTTAAGTGAATATTTTTTAGTCTGTAGACAGTTTAGAGGACAGATAAAAGGCTGAGTAAAGAAGGCCAGATCAGATTCTGCTTGGGGTCATTAATGTTTCAGATGATGCCAGAGGGAGAATAGGAGAGTCACTGTACTGCCGGGATCCGTTTCCTTTGACTGTGGCTTTGTCATTTTGGATCAGTCCCACCCTGCACAGGCCTATTGTGATGTCTGTATTAGAGTGATTGGCAGCACATGGCATTATACAAGTATGAGACAGAGGGTTTTCATACATCAGTGAAACTTATTTCTAGTTGTTTAAAATGCTTCCTATGGAAACATAGTTGAACAAAGCAAAACTGTTGATTTTTTCATTATGGTTTTCCACTTTTCTCAGTGTGCCGTGGCCCAGCGGAGACCTCTGGGCCCGGGGAAGTACTTACCATGCGACCGCTCTACAATGGCATTACTCTGCTTTGATCCTGCTGCAGTCTGACACATGACCACACAGACCCCTGAATGGGCATTAGTGCAGGCTTCAGCAAACCCAACATCTGTGCCTCCCAGCACTGCCATCGCTCAAATCATTCATTAAATCAGAACACAAAAAGTAACTTTACTTGAATGCCTCAGCATAAATATTTGATCATGGCTGAGAATAAATCTTTGTCATTTTGAACTCCTTCCTGTGGCTGCGGGCTCCTCTTATAGATCTTCCTCGCCTCGCTCTCTCTCTCTGCTATTTGGATACAGGCACATGCTTGGTTTGGTCATTTGTGAAATGGATCTTATGAATTTTTAAGAAAGTTTCATAGCTGCAATCAGTCACTGCAAAGGGTTTGACTGTATCACAGATGTGCTGCCATGTACACATCTAAATCATATTCTGTTTACATGGATAATACAGGAGCTGGGCTTTTTAATGTGCTATAACAAGACTTACTACTTAATTACTGTGTAAGCTACACAACAATGCCTTCTGTACTGTGTGTTGTATTTTACATTTCCTTACATTCATTTAATTATCATTTCATCCAGATATTTACCCTTCTATCATTTTTCAGCACATTCTTAACCCTCAAACAGCTAAACAGTTGCCAGGGACCAAAAGCATCTACTGATCTAAAATGTTTAATAACTCATGAACCACTAATCCTGTCAATACATGTAAATAATTTAGGTAAAATGCAGTTTCTCCGCTTTTCATCGTCATCAGATATGACCCATTTGGATGTTCAGACGCTCCATAGTGAACATGAAAACACCGTCATCTACTACAACTTTGACCCACCAATTTAAGCCCTCATAGTTTGACAAATGTCAGTGGATGTAGATGCTTTTTTATATGTTCAGTTAATGAGATATGTTGCTGAAAAAGTCGGTTTTTTATTCAGTTTTCTCTGTTTCTGACATAATAACCTTTGAATTTACTCTGAACATCTATGATCAGTGAATTAAATATAGGAAAAATGCATGATTGTAATGATGATCACTGAAAAAATGTAGAGTATTATGTTATAATAAATGGTGATAAATCCCTTACAATTGGTTAGATGTAGAGAAGTCATGCCTTTAAGGATTTATCTCCTTTTAGTATTTTAAGATTACCTAATACAAGGGTTTGTACATGAATCTTACAGCTTTACATTCTCCATACCATCGCCTGACAAATTCTCACTGACATAAAACATTTTCCAAGAGAACAAGAATATCAGGTACACGCTAAAAGGTTACAGAACTCTATTTCTTGTCACTTGTGTTAAGAAGATTTCCTTTTCACGTGTTTTCTTTCCCCTGAAGAGATAAGAATCCTCTATTATCAAGCCTTTTAACTGGAGTGGATCCTTTTAATGTCACTCTCCGGATTCATATGCTATTAGACATGACTTCAGATAAAAGATAAAACCAGGCCAACAAGGCAGGAGTGTGATGTAGGTTCAGATGCAGTAAAAGGATTGAACACAGGTTCTCATTGTGCAGGTACAGAATATGAAATCATACGAGTGAGAGTGAACACCGACAGCAGAGGAGCAGCACAACGGCCTTTTTGTTCCTCGGTGACAGCTCACATCCAAATCATATAGTGATATGTAATGCTAAATGAACCAGATAAACATGTCTTTCATCAAACCTGTGTGTCCGCATCCCAACCAGCCCCCACTCGAATACCCTCCCCCTACTCCACCCCCCTCTCCAAAAGACCCTCATGGACTCATGCTGTTCAGGGCCCCAGACCCTCAGAGCAGAGGTCGGCTAATGGAAAGCTTTCAAGGCGGCTAGAAAAAAATGTCGGCTTTCATTTGGCCTCCACCACACAATTTTGTGATGCCACTGTGTGTGTGAGACCATGTATTACTTACATTTAAGGGACACTGCAAATCTGTTTAGATATTTGAAGGAATTGGTGCAACACTTAAGCTACTTTTCAGTTCTTTAACCCATCAAAACCCGGAGCTATTTTTGTGTCCATTCCTAAATGAATTTTTCTCTTTATTTAAACTTTCTTAAGTGATTATCACCAGTTATTATAATATCATCCTCTTTAGTTTCCTTTTTTTCTGTGAAAATCCGGCATTTTCCTATCTATCATGTAGATTTTTATAAAAAGCTCAGATCAAAGGTGAGGGTTGTTATATCAGAAACACAGAAATCTGAGGAAAAAGTGACATTTTCTGCAAATATATCATTAACTGAAACTAACTGCGGTGTCTCTATCCACTGTCATTTGTAAATGGGTTATACTGGTGAATCAGTGTTGTGGAAAATGACAGCGTTTCCAGGTTCACTACGGAGCCTCTGAACATCCAAATGGGTTAGTGTTGGAGTGAGGGGCAAGCAAAACTTTCGGATTTGCAAAAAATTTAGAGGTACAAAACCTTTGGACTTGAAAACAAAACTTTTAAAATAACAAAACATTTTGGCCTGCAAGTAGAATTTATTTTTGTAAAGCACTTTGAATTGCCCTGTGTATGAATTGTACTATACAAATAAACTTTGCCTTGCCTTACCTTTGCCTAGAATTTTCAGGTTTGAAATGAAAGAAAATAAGAATACAATCGGTTTTGTTAAGCTTAAAATTTTTATAGATTTTTCTTGTTTGATAAGCACCAAAACTCCTACAGCAGCTACTCTTTCAAAAAGAGCACTGAGACTGGCCTGTCCAGACAGGCATGGGCAGCTGATAATTTAGTGGTCAGAAGAAAAAGCTGTGTGGTCATAACTTAAACTTATTCATTTAAATCCGTTTAACTTAAATGTATTCACACATTCGACTATATTTACAAATGAGTTGACTATACTTTATGTTTTCTCGGAATGTCATCAAACTTATATTTTTAAGTGCATTCAAATTAAAAAATGTTTTTAAGTATATTTGATATATAGGCTTATAGTGTTTTTAATCCTAAAGGCAAACATCAATTTTCACCAGTTTGTATTCAAATTAACCAAGAAATCCATTCTTACAAAAGCAAATTAAGCACTACCGTATAACATATTTGTTGTATAAGTATTACTGCTTTATGTAGGATTTATGTTTAATATCAATTAATGTAATGGTTGATAGATTACTTCAAGTGTAAGGTTTAATAAAGTTGAATGTGTTGATATAAATATAACATCTAATGAATGTAGAAGCATTAATTTAAGTGTGTGATTATGCATTGGGGAGATGTTTTTACGCAGGTGGACCTCAGGAAGAGTTGAACTAAAAGGGATTCTAGTGAACGATAAACAGTAAACACTAGCCATTATAAACCAACTGAAAACAACAACACTATCCACCCCCACCCCCACCCGACCTCTGACTGTCACACTCATACTCTCACCTGTACCTGGCCTGCTTCAGTGGGTTTTATTAGATTTTTTTTAAGAATATCAACCAAATTAAAGATTAGAAAATACCTTTGTTTCACTGAATAATGCAGATAAAGATGAAATAATACATAGTGATAAATCCCTTAGGAGAGGTGAGATGTAGAAAATGCATTTGTAAGTCACCACAACAAATAATTGTAGCCTTTGTGGGTTAAATACGCACTGAATATTTGTTTTGGAAATACGTAATAATAAAGATAACGATGATGACAGTAAGGATTCCCTCCTCATCCATCCATTCATTTATTCTTTTAACTGCTTACTTTGACACAAGTATTTCCACTTAAACCTATGACATTATGAGGTCAGCCAAACCCAACTTCAGTTTACTTTGAAACATGTTCATGAAAAGCATCGAATGATCCAATCAGAGAAGCAGCAGTCAAAGGTTTGGTGTTACTGCGTCATTAACTGTTGCAGCCCTACAGTCGCAGAAAAAAATATTAGACCACCTTTGTTTGACTTCAATTTTGTGTTCATTTTAATGCCTGGTACATTTGTTTGGACAAATATAATGATAACAACAAAAATAGCTCTT
>JAPTYQ010000019.1:24056701-24068313 GCA_029814465.1 Ostorhinchus cyanosoma
CAAATCTCACATGCAAATGGTCTGGTGCCGCTATGCGATCTGCGCACGTGCACCTCTAACCCGTGCGGAGTGGAAAATACCTGGAGAACAGAGGATGGAGATGATGGAGATGTGCTTTAATTTATTTGAGCTGAAGAGTTTGGACCTGACCTGTCAGCCAGTGAAAGCTGAGGTCAGAGGTCAACCATTAGGAACCTGCCTGTTATTACTGAACCCTAAAGGACCAGGTCCGTCCTCACCTTGCTGCACTTGATGCACTTGAAAGCCCTGTTGAGGATGAGGCTGGAGCAGAGCAGGTCGGACTGTGTCTTGTGGTCCTGATTTTTGACTCGCAGGCCTCCGTCCGGGAACAGCAGAGCGGCGGCAGGGTGTCTCCTGAAGTCCCCGTAGCCCTCCTCCGCCAGAACCCGATCCGACGCGTACAGCACCGAGTGTGCGCTCCGGTCCCCGTAGAAGGCCATGGCCCCCGGGCCCCTGTCCACCACCTCCATAGGATGCAGGCTCTGCTGCATCAGGGCCCTCAGACCCGGGCCGGGCCCCGAAGGAGAGCCCCCGACGCCCCCACTACTGCTGCTGCTGCTCCAAGCGTAAGGCCGGAAGGGGACGGTGAAAGGCTGGGTCTCATCCACCAGGGGGGACAAGGATTTCTCCGAATCAGCTGGAAGAAGGGAGGGCAGAGGCCGGATGAAAATTTAATGATACCAAAAGTGAGAGAGGTGGGGGTGTTTGCAGGGGTCCCGTAGGACTGATATAAGGAATCATGCAATGTTCAGTCAGAGAAACAGTCCTGATGATCCAGCTGTGGAACCAGCAGCAGACCAGCTGGAAGAGACCAGTCTGCTTTATTTATGTGCTTTAGGTGTTTCAATGAAATAGACGAAATAAGCAAAATTACACCAAACAGTGATGAACAAGAGGCTAAATGACTCCATATATTTTTATCCAATAAGCATAAATCGTGTCTAAAATATGCAGAAAAATAAAAGTGTCTTTTTAAAACGAGAATCAGGTTTATCTGTGGTTTTTCTCGTGTCAGATACAGTTTGTGACTTCCTGCCTGCTCTTTGGGTGTGTTGATAAACTGATCTGTGGCATCACGGTGTGGATGTGTGTACCCGGGGATGCAGAGGGGGAAGGAGGCCTCCAGAAGTCCTCATAGTCCGGGGAGCGGCCGCACAGACTGTCTGCGCAGCTCAGGGGGGATTTGGGCGAGAAGTCAGCCGCGTCAACCAGGTGGGAGTCCGGTGAGAGGCCGAACCGGTCCACTGTCACGTCCACGTCCTCTGGGAGCTTATCTGCCTCTGAGAGCATCCACACACAGTCCAGGAAATAATAATCAAGTATTTTAGGTTTGTAGTTTCTAAACTCCTGCAGGACCAAACAAGCTTCTAGACAAATGTGTTTATTCATTTATTTATTTCAGCAGATTAAATATATTAGGAACATGCTCATTATGTCTGAAAGGATAAAAACAACAGATATTACGTAATCTCTAGCAATATAATAAAATGTTACAGATAAATAATCCACCTATTTAGAATTAAAAAACAATGCGTCCAAATGCTATTAAAATGTGGCCTATTTCCACCAACAGAATCACAACAAATAACATCAGCAGTTTCACAGAAAATGTAGTTTTTTTTCTGAAAATACAAACTAAAAATAAATAAAAAAATATTAATAAGAAAATTCAGTTTAGGCCATTTAATCTGAAAAATCAGGTGCGTTTTTACGCGCGACGAACTATTTCCTTTTATTTTTCATGTTCCATTTCTTTAAGAATGTAATTCCTCTCTATTTTGAGAGGATTATATTAAAGTTTAAATTAAAGCGCATCTTATTTAGTAGATTTTAGCTTTTAAAGATGAATTTGACGCAGGGAGTTTTATGAAGGAATATTCCCCTTTTGCGCATACCTGAGCATATGTGTGCCAAAATAGTGTCCAGCCTGCTGTAGTCATCCTCCAAATTCCGTGGCTGATGGTAACTATGCGCCTTTTTGCTCTTCACCAAAAAGGAACGGGGCATCTTTGCGCTGTGAGGACACGCACACACACACACGCACAATAAATCAGTGATAATCCAGCAGCAGCAACAGCACAGATCAAGACTCCACGGGTGGACGCTACTGCGCGCTCGTAACCCAGCAAAGATTTGATCTTCACCGGTGTCTCCGAGTGTTTAAGAGACGTCAACCTGACAACAGAGCATGCGCAGAGTGTCCGTCCCGCCTGCCAGGTGTTGCAGTGACAGGTGTCATTGTAGCGGCTCCGGGACTCAATGCGCTGCAAAAAATATCTGCTTTAAAAAAGAAAAAAAAAAAAAAGCAACGCCGCAGACAGGTTATAGGTGACTGATGGGGAAAATGTCTGCAGCGGGGGCGACTTCTTTACACCTCAAAAAAAAAAAGTCATTCATTCCACGACTTTGCTGTCTTTTTCTTGATGACGCAGTGTTTTACCTACAGACGCCTGTGTTTCCAGAAATCCTCTAATTTACTTTAAACCCATTTGATTGAATACAAATCTGAGAGTAACTCTGGTCTGAGAGTAACTCTGATCCGACAGGAACTCTCTACTTCGGACTTTTTGCAGTGTTGAACCCACCGCCTGCAGCTGCGGGTGTTCCACGGATCATGCGGCTCGTGTCTCCAGAAGAGCCCGTGGCAATCAGGAGAAGTGATATACAGTTTATCAGTCACTTACTCAATCTTCTTGGGGTGGGGGGTTATAGGAAACACTGAGGCGCCGAACCACCTCAGCTGGAGACGCTCAGTAAAAATGTGTGTATATTAAAAGTGAGTTTTATCTAAGCAGTTTCACAAATCTAATCCTGTGGGCCTTTATGCCAATGTGTCAACTGTGTAAGAAGTCAATAAAATCATAATAATAATAACAATAACAGTAAGAAGAAGAAGAAGAAGTAATAATAAGCCAGTAGAATGTATTTTTCTTCCTGGTTTCAGTTGTGGACCCTGGTCTGGTGGTCAGTAAACGGTCATTATGTGACAGACTGTGTCCGTCCTGCCTGCGGTGACAGTTTCATGTTACCCCTGGACCCTGAACAGGAAACACACACACTTATATTCACTCAGGACGCGTCATTACGCACTTAATAATAGGACAGAAGTGATTATTTTTTTAATCCAGTACATCCTCAGTACGATGCTATTTTTTTTTTGGCTCAAAATTATTTTTTCTACAGGCTTTCATTTTATTTTATTTTATTTTTACAAAAGGTGTGAACTCTTCCTCACTGCAGAGCTGCTTCACATTCATTCACCGATTATTAAAATACCTTAAATCACATTCTTAGGATTGGTCGGATTTTCATTTTTAAAAAAAAAAGCACACTGCTTTTACTCACATGGACCAAAGGCTTAGAACAACTTTGCCAAAATAAAGGCACTAAACCCACAGCTCTTTAATGAACTGTGCGTCTTCAGTTTCAGGACGCGTGGGTTCGGGTCCAGGCAGACTGTCAGTAAACAAAAGGCAGGAAATCAAAGCGGGACATGCCCCGGCTGGATTAGGCAGACCACGGCCGTGGCATCCGGACACGGTGTGGCTCAAGATATGAAGACCACACCGATAAGAGCCGGAGCCGAGCGGACGGAACCGACAGGCCCCGAGGAAACTGCAGCCACTGCCCCACGACACGCAGGTGAGTGGGGACTGGCCTGTTAATAAGAACAATCATAATAAACCTGCCTGTTTGCTTCAACACTGCATAGGTCATTTACTGAATATTTCTGCATAATTTATCTGGACATTTTTTTGTCTGAAGTTCAGTTTTAACCTCCTCTGCAACTGAAACCCCAAATGATTCATGATTCTTCCCACAAGGCGCCACAGACACAGATTTGAATACGGTTTTTTTTTCTTTTTTTTGTGGTGAACAATTTGTTCAAATTTTAGCTTTTTTTCCACACAAGTGATAAATTCTAAACTGTATTTATGTCCTTTAACGAAATCCGAATCCGGTTAATTATAAATGAATAAATAAAATAAAAATAGGTTACATTTAAGGAAAACTAATTCGTTTTAAGTCGATACAAAATTGATCTAGCTGGTTTTACGCACAGTTTTGTGCCTGATCCAAATCACTTTTAAAGGTGAACTCACCACAGACCAGACTTTTCTTCCACTCAGGGCATAATAAAAATCCGTTCTTCGTTAGCACTAGACAATAACACCAACCTGGTTCATCTGTCAGAGTGCCTGAAGTGAAACGCTCCTAAAATGTGGTTTTCTGCATGAAATGATTAGGAGTTACGACTCAACTCTAAAAACCGCGAAGAAATCACTTCCTGAAAGCTCTCAATCTTAATCTTCAGAGGCAGAAGGCAGAGTTCAAACAACATCCCACGTGTGATCAGTCCTCTGAAAGCATTTCAAAAAAAAAAAAAATACATCAACCAAAGAGTTTATCAAACATTTTATTGTGAACTCATCTCTCTCATACACACAACAATCTCATTTTGTCTCCAGCTGATGCTCCATAGTGTTGCCATGTGTGTCCTTAACTGCACTGCAGACTTGAAGAAAAGTGCCGTTCCTCTCCCATCCAAAACCACAGAATATCTGTTCATCAAAGGGACTTTATCATCATTTAACCAAATGTCACAATCCTTTCTGCTTCCTGGACATGACAAGCAACGCTGCTGCATTCACTGCCACTTATTCATTGAATACAGGGGTTAGTGTTCGATACACACATTCAGATTAGGGCTGCAACTAGTAATTCATTTTCACCCTGTGGATTATTTTCTTTGTTAATCAGTTGGTCCGTCTACTAAATGTCAGAAAATTAGCACTTATTGTTATTGAGGAGTAGAAAAAGAAAAATAACCACATTTTCAGAGCTGCGATCAGATATTTTTGACTGAAGTTACTCAAAACAATTAACTGATAATCAAAATATTTGGTAATTAATAATACAAAACGAGTCAGTGAATAGTTGCAGCTCTAATTCAGACACAGTTTCATGCGTCCAGGTCTGAGTGCTTGAAATGGAGTGGGACTGGACTGTAGATGAGCATGATGCAGAGTATACTACGTACTTTGGTAACACTTAGAAAACTGTGTCCTGATAAAAGTGTATTATGTGTTATCTCAGCGTAATGTCACAGTTAAAGTTCCCCACAAATGTCATCCACTTCTGTGCAAAACTGTGATACACACAGCGTATGAGAGACATTACTCATGTTTGACGTAGTAACATCGAGTACTTTGTATGTGCTGCATTGACTTTTCAGCAAGGCTTATTGTGAAAGTACAGTCAGGATGCTTTCAATGACCTCTGAACACAGCGACAGTAGGTAGAGTAAAGCCGGCTCCTCACACTTTTGAACTGACCGGTTCTTTTGTTTGTTTATCGAACCAGAATTCAACTCGTGTCAAAAGCAGGATTTGTCATTTGTGTTACCCTTCTGAACTAACGTATGTCCCTTTTTCTGATTTGTACAATAAATTCTAAATATCAGATATGCAATAGATACATATTTTCAAGTTCAAAAGGAATTGAAAAAACATAATACACATGTACATATCTACAGGTATGCACATGTCACACTCACATGTGACATGTGCTAAGGCCAATAAGTCATAATAATATTAATAATAGTAATAACTGCCGGCTGATACAAGCAGGTTTGATACCAGGCTCTGACAAAGCTCATCAAGACAACAGATATATATTTATACACACACACACGCACACACACACACCACTCATACAATCCTGCCTCTGTGTGATGGACACTTTGTAGTAACGGCATCAAGATGTTCAGCTATAAAATGGTTTAAAAGTATAAAAACATGTTGGATGAAGTGTGTAATATAGCGTCAAATGTTTTATTGCACAGTCTCTTTGTCTGTGTTGTACCTAGCTGGAAGGGGGGGGTGCAGAGGAGTGACGCCCCCTCCCCTCCTCGTCTGGTCTCTGTGGCCCAGTAGAGTTTGATTTGCTCCTCATGATTTCAGACAGATTCTCTGCTGAGGTCCAGACGGATGCTCACACAGACAGCCCTCAGAGAAGACACGAAAACTACAAACTGAAGGTAAACAAAATGAAAAACTACATCCATAAGTGGGATTCTCATGATATGAAATAATGATGCATTTCCATTCTGAAATTCCAAACTCCAGATCCAGACTTGTCCGCTGAAACGGCTGCTCCACACACCTTCCTCTTCCTCAGCGTGCGCTCGCAGCCTCTGTCTGGTCCCGACTTAGGCCGTCACACGGTGGTGGACTTGTGGCTGCTGGGGGGTACAGAGAGCCGCAGGGCCTCCCCGTCCTCCTCATCGCTGTCGGTGTCTGCGAGGTTGGGCCGTAGTCTGATCCGGCCGCCGCCACCCCTCGGCTGGGTCTGGTCCTTGACTCCATCTTCATCTGAAGAGTGGTAAGACTCATCATCTCCCACATAGTGATTGATGACGTGGATCCCATCAAAAGTGGACCGATTGGCCATGCCCCTCTGCCCTTTTAAGCAGCAAATCTAAGAGTAAACACATGTACAGTATTAAGAGCAACAAAAACACAGATTTACCCTGAATGCAACACAGACAACAGGACGTCTGTCACAGACCTGACATGCAGGCAGCAAGTCTACAACAAAACATGGGGCTAAGAAAGCACCATGGTGAGCACCTGTGACTCAGTTCCATACTGCACGTGCACACTTCTACATATATTTCAGTGTGTTAGTAAAGCAGATATGTTGTACAAACAGGAAATGGCAGAAAATGTGCATCAGCTTTATAGATTATAGTAGAAGTACCTGCTGACTTTGTTGTGTGCTCTGAGTAGCACTTCTATTTCCTTTGTAAATAATATGGTGGTACAACACCCACTGCACACAGAGTTCAAACAGGCCCTTAAACGTCTCAAAATCTTAGAACTCAAGCTCTTAAAATGTCTAATGCCTTTGACAAGTCTAAAGAAAAAAAATCTGCATCTACTTTTATTTTCAGTTTGGTTATCAGACTCTTACCCTCAATTATGTGTTATTCAAGTCTTTTGTTTTTGGTGGTATTTACAGGTATTGTGAGTGTGTTACTTCTGACTTATTTACAATAATTATTCACTGCACATTTTAGGCTCCTAATGAAACAGTAACTCAGATGATTCATGTGAAAGCATTTGTTCAAGTCTATTAAAAATTTTGAAATGTATTTTGAATTTGAAATCTGATTTGAGAAAAAAAATGAGGAATTTAGGATATGAAGGCATCAGAATAGCATGGGAAGTCTGAAAAACATGAAACTGAAGCCACTTTTACACAGAGATCCTGGAAAAAAGGTGAGATGGTGATCCCACCTTTTTTCCCACCACTGACTGATTTCTACAGCCAAACCAAAGGAGTAACAGAAGTGAGACAGGCTGGACTTTAACACAGCAGACCTGCATTCCAGAATCCAAGGGGTGGTGACGCAGCGCAGCGTATACTGTGACGTATAACTGGAACGTCGGAAATATCCAGATCATAGCGGTGTTGCTAACCTCTCCTGTTCCAGGTCTTTCACGGTTCCACAAATATTATCATGGATAGAGTCCTCCACTCGAACTGGTAACAGCTCGCAGATCTCAGCATTTCTGCAGTTCGACATCTTTCGGGTTTCGATGATATGTTTGTTTACTGTACATGGTCAGTGCTAATTTTTAAATCCCCGGCGCACGGGTCATCAAAATGTCACACCTTGGTTTTGGAACTAGAAGTGTTCCTTTTACACAGTGTTCCAGAATAATGATTCCACCTTTATCACGGCTCTGTTACTATGTTTAGAGGTGTTACAGAGCCCCGACAGAGGTGGGACCGAATGACCCACCATTTCGTTTACACAGACGTCATTCCAGAATAAAGGTGAAATATTCCAAGAACAGAAGTGCTGTGTAAAAGGCGCTTGAGTGAAAGAGTCATCACCACAGATTGTCCCAGCATGAGGAGAGGTGAAATAGGTCTAAAACTGCACTGATAACTGTATAAACTAGACTATGCAGCATGGATTGGGACACAGTTTTCTACATGGAGCAAAATTAGACTTGGAACTGCACAGGAGACCGCCATGGAAACTTTCTATTAAAGTCTGAGATGTGGGAGAGCATCTACTGAGTTCAAATTCTGGGATGAAGAGGTTGAACTCCTTGTTTTAGTCTTTTCATCCAACACTTTGATAATACGTACAACACAGAACAACAGTGAGACCATGCAGTGATGTGTCAAAATGTACATCAGTATTTTTCAGTTTTACGAGAGAAAAGACTAAAAGCATGATGGACGGTTTGATAAACATCTCTTTTCTGACACTCTTCTACCCTTTTCTAGAGGATGTCTCCCATGCCTGGGATGAAACACAACCAAACACAGACATGGAGAGGACAGAGTCAACACATGGGGTTTGACTGAATGAACATTTGACAGTTGATGTAGGACTGGGCGATACAGAAATGTACCATGATTGAAACTTTCATCTGATATTATTGATAATTATCTCCCTTCAGTTGAATGACTGATTTATGTCCCTGAGTCAAAGCTAATTAACTAAATGGTTATTTATTATCTTAAACATATTTTAGAACAAATCTAGATGATAAATGTTTAGTACAAATGTTGAGTCAAATACATCAACAGTATAATTTTATGCAACAATAAATGTTATTGTTTTTTCGCCCAGCCCTACGCTCATGTGTGTAACATACCTGGGTCAGCCTGCCACACGACAGACAGACATGTGGGAGGAGAAACCAGTGGAAACACAGTCGGCCACATTAAGTGGTTACACAGAACATCAAAATCCACCTACGTTTACCTGCAGTCGGCTAATTTGGCTTGTTGTTGTCAAGCAAGAGGAAACAGTGATGTAGCATGTAGCTGTCTGGGGTCACAATTTCCAGCAAAGTGATGCAAGTTTATAATTAGTTGTGAGGGAGGGGGGATGGTGGGCTTTGTTAATGAACAATTGAACTTTCAGGTTTGCTCAGTGTGGTTAAAGTTAGCTGGATGACCACTGGACAAAAAATAGGTGGGCCGTAAATGACGGAGGATCACAGGTAACGCAGTTCAAGATATGACTCATCTTACTGAAAATTCATTACAGTGACTTTTTACGTGAGGACCAGAACTCCAGTTTTTTTCTTCACAAGACAGTTTTCAGAGCCACATCCTCATCTGTCGACTCGGTACTAAAGCAGTGACGAAACCCTGTTCTACAAAGACGCAAGTTTCTTTCTCTGAAGGTGTTTGCAGCAGGTATGCAAGGGCAGCTTCACACAGGAAGTATATGGGTGTAGTTAACACTTCTAATCGGTTAGCCTCAAAGTCAAATCATATCTTAAGGGAAATATTGTGAAATCTTCTGAAAATGGTAAATCAAAAGGAATGGCAATGACAAAATCTGAACCTCAAGATTATTAAAAAAAATAGAATGTGCAATAGAATTTGTGTGAGGGTAAAAACCTGCTGTTTTTTTCAGTCTCACCTCATGTTTCAGCTCTGCGATTTGGTCTTTGAGGTCGCGGATGTATTGGCTGGAGTCGGTGTGGTTCAGCTGGCCTTGGACCTTTCCTTCTTCTTTCTGTTGGAAAAGATAAAACATGACGAAATGGGTCCCGCATCATAAGCAATACAAACATATCTGTAATAAGACAGAACAGTTAACATATGACACTGGGGGAGAAAGCAGTTGCATTTTTTATTGAACATCTACTGATATTAATTATTGTCTCCTTCAGAAAAGCTACGATAACAGACATTAACGCCACAAAAACATGAGGACACCGTGTCCTCCACATGCAGCAGGAGACCACAGTAGCAGATGTCAGGGGAAACACAAAACAGTGTAATTTGTGTTTGATTTCCTCCTGGGGCCCTGGGGATGAGGCCGCTTGTTAGCTTTAACAGTTAAACAGCCCATGTGATGTTTACCTTCCTCAGTGAAGACATCTGCACTCATTAGAGACAAACATACTCCAACCTCAAATCACACCCCTGAACCTGCCACATACGCACTGAGACCAGGCTAACCAACACCCCAAAATATAGACGGGGACTTTTGATTCCTGTGGTGAGGAGGCCAGTAGTTTTATTTTTCACAGATTAAGGTCTAAACAAGTGAGATAATTCCAAAAATGTGTTGTTTTTGAGGTTTGCCTGCTTCAAAACACTGCAACAATAAGGGCAGGCAGTTAGAAAGACTTCCTTGTGCTCAACTGGGTGAATCTGCAGGTGCTGCCAGGGATGCCAAACATCTCAAATATCTTCTTCACACCTTTGTACACTCAGTTATATAAGTTTAGTTAGTGATTTTAATCCTGATCTGATAGAGTACACTTTGATCACTGAAAACTGCAAACATCCTCACCTTGAGCAAAACAGAGGTTCTTATGTCCTCCTGAGACCCAGGAAAGTTAAGTTTTAGCTTTTTACATTAAATAATTGTCTTGATTGGAAACTGCATAATTAGTTTATGCAGGTTATTAAAAAGAATTAAATTGGATGTCTAGAGGAATTAAAAAATTACATGCACTTGATGGAAAAAAAGCATCGCTATTCACAATTTATTTTGATTATATAAACATTTAATAATCTTGATCGGAAGGATAGTGTGATGGTTGACAGGCGGAACCCTTTCATTAGCTCATTTTTATGGCTGATACACGAAGTCCCAACACCTGATGCTTGGAATGCAACGTGCTGTGAGCATGCTCATGCTGTGGCGAAAGAGTGGAGGGAATATTAGCAAATGTTGGAAAAAGGGGAAAATGCAAGTTTCAGCAGAAGTGGATGGAGGAGGAACTATTCAGAACCTGGTTAAAGCCTGTTGATGGTAAACCATCATATAACTATATAAAAACCTGTATCTGCAGTTGGACATGGGCATTAAATTTGTTTGAAGTGGAATTAAAAAGGGCATTAAAAAGCATTAAATTAGATTTACTGATACTTGCAGAAATCATGATAATGTAACAGTTTTTTCGGATACATTTTTCAAGATTTTTTTTTTTAATGGAATGTCGTTTGCAATGGGCAGCATTCTTTAAGTAAAAATGTTTCCCCCTACAAAGGACAATAATGCATTGCTGGGTCTCAGGATGATATAATTAAACACATTTAATACGACAATATGGCTCATTTAGCTCAACACACTATGTGCCATATGTGTACCTCCATTGCTGTAAAGTTTATTCTGAGTAGCCATTTGTGTAAAAATTCACAGCTGTGAAGATCAGGATTCATTTGCACTATGAAGTGACATTCAATTTACACCAATCAGCCATAACATTGTGACCGGGAGAAGTGGTGGTAATATTGATTATTTCATTACAATGGTACCTGTGAACAGGTTTGCATTGGAAGCAGCAAAATGAGCAACGTAATGAACTGAGTGACTTTGACCAGGTCCATATTGGAACGGTGACGACTGGGTCAGAACATCTCCAACTGCAGGTTTTCTTTGTTCCTGGTCTACAGTGATTAGTACCAACCAAAAATGGACTAAGAAACATCACCCCAATATCATCTGATCCTGTAGATGCTGGATTGGTTGAGATACGGTTGTTGTTCTTCCGGTACTTTTGGTAAGTTTGAACCACCTCACCGGTAATGAACAA
>JAPTYQ010000019.1:24071997-24086588 GCA_029814465.1 Ostorhinchus cyanosoma
AGCCGATTACCTAAAATGTTCAGTTGTTGGTTGAACAGGACAGAGCAGCACAGCCAACAACCTGGAGGGGGTAGGGCATGAAGTGGCTCATTTGCATTTAAAGGGCCAGTGCTCAAAACAACCTTTCTGGTGTCATTACTCAAAAATAAAAGATGGGCCTGTGGAGTTGAATTAATGAAAGGAAATGTTTGAAAATGCATAATTCCATTTAAAAAAGCTAAATATCACTCCTTTAAAAGAAAAGTGCCCTGGGAAACAACTACAACTGTTAAGACCTGGGAAAACTCACTTAGTTTTGACAGTCTCCACACTGACATTACATTAATATGGCTTAGGTGGAACCCAAAAAGATTTGTGATTACAGGAAAAACCTCACCTTTTACTGTAACATTTTGATTATAGACATCATCTCCTTCCACTGAGAAAAAATATCACAGACAAAAATCTTGTGTCTATGTATGTCTTTTCACAGGCTCCTGTATGTTTCTGAATTTGCTTTATTTTCTCAGTAAAAATTGTGATGTAATAGGCTGTCAAACCAAGAAGTTTGTTGGAACTTTACCTGAATCTCAAGCTCTGAGATCTGTTGCTGGAGTTCAGCCATAGCAGCTATGTTGTCAGCTTCTCTCAACCTCACTGCCATCACTTCCTCCTTACTCTGTAAAAAAAGAAGAAAAAAAAAGACAAGAAAAACAACTGAGGCAACAGAAAAATGCACTACAAATAACAACAATTATGTAATAGTCAGTGGTTTTGTATAAAAACATGTGTTGTGTTGTATGTGTGGCAACAGTAGCGCTGCAGAGTGGAACTTCTTGTTAGCTGTGGAGTGCAACATTACTATTGAGAACAGATTAACAGAACCACCAACAGCTAAAGTCACTTCCTCCTCTGGGTCTGAACACTGACCCCCTTACAAGACAACACAACAGTTCAGTGTTATTAATACAAAGTGTGTTGCTGTTCATAAGTGTTGCAGATCAGCAGCAAAGTTGTACCTTGCATTCAATTTCAGCTTGTCTGCGTTTGATCTCTTGCAGTTGTACACTCAGATCTTTATTTTGCGTCGTCAGGGTCTGCACACGCTCATTCAGGCAACGACTCTCCTGCTCGGCCCGCCGCAACTGGTTGCTGTGAATCTGATTCTGTGTAAATAAAACCAACATAATTAACACTATCCACATGGTTGACTGAGCTTCACTTTATAGTGTGGAATAGATGACTGCTGCCCTCCAAAGGCTAATGTGTGACACTACATGTGGAGTTTCACTTTTATTTGGAGTGGTTACACATTATTAGTCAGCCCATTTGTATTGAGTCATCTTACACAAAGTATTTGCATGTTATGTACATATTAACTGTACTACACAGTATCTGAAAATGACCTCTGACCTGTGTCTCCAGCTCCAGCATCCTCTGCCGCGTCTCTCGCAGCTCTGCCTGAGCTTCAGCCTCCCGCAGCCTCACACTCATCAGCTCATCCTGCAGCTCACTCAGCGTATTCTTCTTCGGAGTGTCCTTCCAGCGACCAGTGGTCCGTGCCAGGTGACGCTGAGGACACATGTTACTGTCAGTCCATTTTCCCTTCACTCATTTAAACATGGCATTCTCAACGTGAGGAGATAAATGTGGACGTATGATTTAAAAAAAAAAAAAAAAAGAATCGAAATGTGTATGTACACATTAAGGGAAGAGTACACAATAGATTTACAAACTGGATGAAAGCCTATTTTAAACAAATATAAAATAATTAGCACCCATAAAAAAAAACATAAAAGAAAACATGCTAGAGTTGAGCAAATAAATACTAGTGAGCTGCAGGTAGAATAGTTTGACAGTTGTTTCAATGCAATGTGCGTCACAAAACAAACTTGGTCATGAATAAATCTACAATAGGTTTTTAATGATACGTTTCATCAACAAGACTTTAACTGTACATTGAGTTACACCTGCTCACCTGCCAGTGATCTTCCAGGTCTCTGACTTGTTGTCTTAGTTCTTTGAGGCCAGTCAGAGCCTCGGCCTCCCTCAGTTTCACCCCGATCAGCTCCTCCTGAAGACGTGCCACATTGGTGTCATCTGGCAGAGATGAGTTCCTCTAAGAGAGCGAAAGAAATGCAGAGTTGACTATCCCTTATAGTGTGAACACTGCCTGTACCATTAGGTTTAAAGGATTATATCCATTAATCCATTCTTGTATGTTTACTACCCATTGTAAGTTGCTTTGAGGAAAAAGCATCTGCCAAATGCATAAATAAATAAAAAATTTAATATATACTGTATGAACAGATGTACAGCTTGTTCTCGTACTGGGGAACACATTGTGTCTAAGGTACGGCACCTTCTCCATTTCCAAGATCTTGTCTTGCATTTCCTTGAGAGCACACTGGGACTCTGCCTCCTTCAGTCTGGCCTGCACGAGTTCTCGCTCCAGCTGCAGAACTGACTCCTCCGAGTACCGAGGGACTCCCTTCTACAAGCAACAGGACACGAGAGTGAGCAGAGACCAGGAAACACTAAATATACATAATACCCATGACCCTTTCCTTTACATTCAAGGACAACAAAATCTCCCTCTGGTGACCCAAACGTCATGCTGTTTTACTCCATCTAGACACTCTATTCCTAAAGCCCTTATACGACTGAAACAAAATGCACACTCCATCTTAATATCAACTGACATCAACCATTTAGCATTTCACGTACAAATAAATGATTCATGATGGTTTTTGTGAAGCAGCAGAGCAAATTATGTAAAACATGATAATGTCTGCACATCATCATCTGGAATTCATCAATAATTAACATTGTTGGGTCAGTACATGTTATGTGAACTGGGTGCCATGTGTGAAAGGTGCAGGAGACTGTAAACGGTGGTTCAGTTGTGTAGTGCTCCATGCCCCAATATGAATTCATGCATACCAAAACAGCTCATTATGCAAAGCCATGTGCAAAGTGAGGCCTGCCCCTCATGTGCTTGGATTTTGTTGCTTGGCAACATGTGCCACCTGAAAAAGGGAGGGACAGATAGCCAACCCCTCTGAAAGCAGGACATTTTAGTGGACAGCCTGAGGTCTCAGTGCTGCATATCACAAACAGATCATCTGTCAGAGACTGGGCACGCTCCGTTTGGAGCGACGGTCTGTTCAACCACCTGGGGACCCCGAGGCCCTCCTTACCGCTTGTGGCTGCTGTTGCTGCTGCTGGAGCTGGCTGATGGTTTTCTTGGCCTGCTCCAGCTGAGCACTGGCATCCTCGCTCTGCTGTTTGACTGTGGCTAGCTCCCGCTTGACCAGGTAGTTCTCCTCTGCCTCCTGCGCTCGAGTCACTTGTCCCTTTGGACGTAAACAACCGAGGAGGGGTGGAGTGAGCCCGACGAGAAGTGAAACGAGAGGGTGGGGTGAGTGGGCAAATCAGAAGAGAAGCTGAGGGATTGGGTTTTCTAGGGACATGCTAAGTTTAGGACTAGCCATTTGCAATTGACATTCCATTTGTTTAATTTCTTGAGCAGGATTTATGATCCTCTATTTACACTTGATATGGTACAATGTAATTTTCATGCACTTATCCAATTGTGTATAACCTAGTTTGTACATTTATTTCAGAGAATCAGAGGTCAGTCTTAAAGATTTTTCTTACAATGTCCTTTTTTATGCTGACTATTAACATGCAATACTAAAAAGAAATAGGAGAAGGAAAGAAGAAGGTGCAACATAATAAGTGTAAAGAGAAAAAGAGGAATATACCTGGATCAATCTATCTGCCAAGGAAGCACTTTCCTACAAAACAGAAATATCAACAAGAGACAGCAGAGAGGGAGAGACAATCCAGAGGACAGTTTAAAGCAAACAAACAAAGAACACTTGATTGTTTTAGAAAAGAACTGCAATGTTCATTTTCACTCCAGACATACTTGTATTGTTCACAGAATAATGGTCACATTCAGGGGTGGAAAAGGAACATTGCATGCAGATGTGCTGAAAGGGTGCAAATAAGATGGTGACAAGTGAAAAGTTCGGTGGTGATGCTGACAACACAGTGAAAGGTAAAAGGAGAAAGCTCAGAACAGCTCAGTTTGAGGTTTGGTCCAACAACAGTGCAGTATTAGCATGTGTGTTATTTCAGGTCAACAGAAGCTCTGGGCTTTGATGTGGTGCCTCCATGCTTTAGGACTGTTTTTGTTAGTGAAGAGTTAAATAAGGACACGAAATTGACGCGACAGAGAGTGATGTCAGAGTCGAGAAAGCAGCAGCCTTGAGCTGGTTTTAAATAACGGACTTGTTTACACCACAGTGTTCTTCCCCGCAGGCAAACATAGCGTAGTGGACAGCTTTTGCTATCTGTGGCAGACCCCATGCACGGTGCCATTACCTGCCCACAGCAGCGCCCTTTCAAAGAAGTGCAAAATGATACAAACAATGCAACGGGCCATGCAGTGTTTTGTATCGTCTAAAAGAACACTAAGCAGCCACTTTCACATCCAACGGACAGACAGGTTTGTTATAGTCTGCTTTAGTTGGAGGCATCTGGTGAATTTTACAGTTCAATGTCACAGAGACATGAAGTCCAGTTTTTCATCAGAAAATTCACCATTCCAGTCGATATATAGTTTATCATTCGAATGGCTGGCTTTCAACTAACACAGGCCAGTTAGTGAAAGGCAAACCTTCATTGTTATGAGGGGATGCATGATGCATGAGCATACGCAGCTGGATGGGTTAATGTAAACATGATGAAGAGGGAACAATGCCTGACACCTTGATGAACAATGAAGAGCACTCACTTTCTCTAATGTGTCTATCCTTTGCTTCAGGAGTCTGTTCTCTGTCCGCAGCCTCTGTCGAAAAAGGGAATAGAACACGATGTCAGCAGGAGACAGAAAATATCAAAGGTGCACATATCTGACTGTACTCACATAGGTTAGAGCAGTCTTATATTTTTCATTAGTTTTTATTTTTGAGTCATTTCAGCAGTTTTTATTTTTTTGAATATACAATAGTGAAGTTTAATTTTTGTTTCAATATTTCTTTTGGGGCATGTCCAAGGGGGAAAGAGTCAAAAAGCTCCCAAAAAATTGTATGGACAGCTGAAAAACTATGTACTATAGAGAATTATAAAAGATGTATGTAAGTATGTTGTCATTATCCACAAAAATGTATTTACACTTATAAATTTTCTAGATTTATGCATGACATAACCTCAAAGACTTTACTTTCACTACACTTATATTTTTGCATCAACACACAATGTCGTTTTAGTTATTCATCATTTTATTGTACGTTGGCTCAACGCATACCTTTATCTCCACCTGTTCCTCCATCTCTTTTGTTTTGATTGTAGTGTATTCCTTCTCCAACCTGAAGGCAGAAAAAAAATAAATCAATGAGATAAGAGTGTGTGCGCCACTCATCAAATAAAGACATTATAATTGAATCTGTTACAAGGAAAATGCAACAAAAAATGATAGAAGTCCATGAGCAAGTGTGTTTATATTACAGATTTATTATCTACATTAAGGTTGGCCGATGAGAATGTAATACATATTTCTGGAACTTAAAGTAAACACAAAAGGTGTTACTGTGTAAAACGACTCACTTTTTCATCTTCTTGGCATTGTACTTGACTTGATAAGCAGCCTGGATGACCTTATCTGGTCCACTGTCCAGTTGGTGTGGGATGACCTTCTGAAAGTGCTAGTGTAAAAGAAAGAAACAGAACCAGACTATGTCACACACCCATAAAGCAGCGTCTTTCACATATACACGCAGCCTAAACGGTTCAGTCAGGTGGATCTCTGACGTTAAATCTCTACTTCAAACATCAGCATGTGAATACATATAAACTGGGAGTGCTCATGTATCAATTAACTGGGTGTGGTGGAAGTTCCTCCCGCAAGGAAAATGCTGTACATTTAGCAGCAGAAATCTGAGCTTCTTAAATGTCAAGTTATGTGGAGGTCACGACTGATGTACCTGTAGCATGCCCTCCATGTCAAGCTGGATGAGTTCAGTCTGGTTCATCTGGAGGATGGCCAGTCCCACACGGAAAACTATTTCCAGACCCTGAACAAAGACACAAGTCAGCAGTCTGAATAAAATAAACAACCAGCAACATTTAGGTCACATATGTCTGTCTGAAATATACTTCAGCACAAAAAAGAACGACAAACTGCTCTAACAGGCAACAAGAAAGAGCTACAAACATTTACAATATATTTACATGCAGATCTACTGTTGTGTTTCTTTTTCATCCAACAGATGGCGCTAATGGATAACATTTACACAACTGTAAACCTGATCCACTTTGGATTTTATCTGTTTTCATTTTGCTCTGGCACTGAACAAGAGAAAGCTGAGACTTGTCATTCTAGTAATACACAGTGACAGCAACACCAAGTTTCATTCCAAACTTAACAGTATTAGAATGAAGCAAAATAGGATTGTGCAATATGATCAAAATGTCATTCCTTATTTTAGGCTATTTCATATCCAGATGGTACACATAATGCATGACATTTTCTATCAAGTGACACAAACGGCAACACAAAGTTTGCACTGATTTTCAAATAACTGTGTACCCATATAAAACATGAACTTTTCAAATCAGACAGAAATCAACCTGAAATAAAATCAATCTGCCTGAAACACAAATGTGGTCAAAAAACTAAACATATACTATTTAACAATACAAGTGAACTCAAAAAAAAAAAAAAAGAATACATGTAGCATGCATATTGTTATATTAAAGACTCAGAACAACTTGAAACTATGGCTAAAAATAAAACTCACACTTTAAATAAATAATATAACCAGCAGACACTACCTCCATCTGTGCTGTGTGGAAGGTCAAGTGTTGCACAAACGATGAAAAATATAGCCGTAAATAAACCACGAGCACGAGTTTGACTCAATACAGGTCTTTAATAGTTACCCAATAAATGTTGTTGCATTACCTTATAGAAAATGTAAAAACTATAAGAGCCTGAGACAATAATAAAAACTCAACTACATACATTTTATATATTTGCTATAGATACACTTAACAAAAGGTGATAGCATCACTCCTTTTAACCAACCTCACACATGAAGATATCAAAGATCCTTGTAGCAACAGGCAGAGGGAAGGATGTGAGGAAGATGGTGAGGAACCAGGAGGAGGCGTACATGGAGGTGTGAAAGCTCTGAGCCTGGAAATGCATGTGCAGCTCTGGAAGATGCTCCTGCAAAATTATAATAATAAAAAAAAATAATAATAAAAAAAAAAAAGATTTCCACCGTTAACATTGTCCATCTCTACAGCAGTCAAAATGTCAGAATGTTTCCCAGTGGTCTTCCAGTAGTGAGATGTGTACCTGGATCATACACTCAAACTGGTACATGCAGAGGCCCAGCTCGGCCATGCTGGGTTTGAAGAGTTCTCGTAATCTGTAGTCTTGCATTAACTTCACGAACACACAGAAAGCCTCTTCTTCTGGCATCTGGGGTAGTAACAGAATGGATGAGAATCCTCAGTCTGTCTGATATTTAGTCTCTTAGAGGAAAGTGTACAACTATTTGCTGAAACCTGTTGAATCAGCATTTGTCTGCACATGTGGTGAAACATAATAATTACCTGCATGAGTAGCAGTCCAACGATGAATGCACTGCCTTGACAATATCCAACCTCACGATCCACCAGAGAATATGCCTAAAGCAGCAGATATTATCTCTGGATCAGTCTCGGGGACTTGTTTTATTTATCTGAATTATTAACTCATTAAAATAAAATGATAATCAGTGACTTACCTTCATGACATTGAAGAGCACTTCTTGACCTAAACTGTCTTTTTCCTTGAAGAACTCGTGTTCAGGGTAGGTACGGGCAATGTCTCTGCGAATCAGCTTCTCGCATGGAGATGTCATCTTCAGCAGCTCTGAGTACTGGTCCTTGATGGGCATATTCTGAGCATTGCATAACAGCTGCCACACGATCGCCCGAAAGTGGTGAGGAATCCCTTTTCTGACAAGATCCTGTGGAGAAAAAGAAATACTCTCCTGAATTCCTGTAACTTAAAAATACATAACATACATTCCATTCTGCAATTGTTTTTATTCTTTTGGAACGGTGGATACTAGAAAGGAGAGGAAAAAAGAAGGGCCTCCTGATGAGACAAAGAACACTTTTTTTTTTTTAAAGAAAGCTCTTCAGTACAGTGTACAACTCGTCATAAGGCAATTTCCACTGCCAAATATAATCTTGTCACTGAAGCACTTTGTATTACAAGTTCTTTCCATATATTGCTGCTGATACAATTTGATTAAGCAATTTCCTGTGCTGACAGGGAATACTGGCGTTTCCAGCTGTGACAGGAGTGTGTGCGTGTGCATCTGGTCAGTGCAGGGTGCATCTGGAGCAGAGGTCCACCCACACAGGCTTTTCAGCAGGGGATCTCTCCCAGCTCTGAGCTTAGAGAAGACAAACTAAGCTTTGTACTCAACAATGCTATGTCTCATGCTGACTATGTCTGAACGAAAGCTGCTTTCTAACCCACATCACTACTGTAACCACTATTATGTAGTGCAGCAACAGGTCACAGATGTCATTTTAATCATCTGTGAGGTTGCTGCGAATCAGAAATCTGTAGTTAACTCAAATGCATTCCTTTGTAATAGTAGTGAGAGCCGATGAGATGTGAGGCATTGAAAACATGAACACATCAGCATTTTGCTGACAGGGACAGAAAGGTTCCTTCCTTCATGCAGCAGAGACAGTGGTTTTGTGTAAGCCAACGGGAAACATGCGTCAGTTTCACGGAGGCCTCAGCAGTTATGATAAGTATTGCCTGCAGGCTACGGTTACAACCATCTGGTCATCACTACTTCTCTTAAATTACATAATGCCGCCCATGCATGTTTGCAGGTTTGCAGAACTTCCCCTATTTACACATGCAACTGCAAGAAAAATTAATAAGCCTTCCTCCTGGAAGATGTGAGGCATATACTATCTGCGTAGATATGATGTGAAAACAGTTGATGCAACAGCTGCTTTATGTCCATACACACTTTTGCATGTGAGTGGAATGAATAGTGTGACTGACCTTGAGAAAACCATAAAACATGGGTGCTGAGTGCCGTTTTGAATGATGGTGTGTGTGCAGAGCTGCAGGACAGCAGATCCACAGCTGAACAATACATGAAGCACAGTGTAGTTTTCTGTTTGCTGATAGTAGGCCTAATCATGCTACATAAACTAACTGTGCCAAGTGCATGGTTTGGAGCGATGTATTTTATTTCACCAAATACTGCCATGGTACTGTAGTCATTTTTTGGATTTATGTTTATAGTGATAATGTAGCACGAGTGGTAATACAAGTAGAAGGTCAAACTTATGAATTTGTCTTTATTGGGTGTGATCAGACTTAAAAGAGAACACTAAAACAAAAAAAAGAAAAAAGAATGCTCCCTGTTACAATGTTGTTGTGTTGTATGTTCTAGAGGTGGTCTGAAACACATTCAGATATTGCAATAATCCCACTTAACAGACCTATAGTTTTCTGCTGATTCACTGCCATATCTTGGGACTGCTGATCTAACACACGACTATTTTTACAGAAAGTATGAGCAGTTTTAAACACACTCTCACTGACACTGATCGAGCATAAGGTTATCACAAGACCACAGAGAGTGACTGTAGAAACAAGTCGCCTAAAATTATCCTGAAATGTCAAGAACTAGAATAACAAGTTCAAGGACAACACTACAGGGTCACCTAGGGCAAAGATAGCTTCAGCTATATTTCTGCCAAGTAAACATTCAAACAGATAGGGCCATTGTAACCGTCAGGCTGCAGTTTGATACAGATTCTTGACCAGGAAAGAGCATGTAGCCTAGATATTAACTTAATTTAAAAGTCTAAACCATTTTCTTTAGAACAAATAATAACCATAGAAAGAATACTGTTACGGTGGGAAGTGTTTACAAGGCACAGCACCACAACTTAAGAACTAGAAATTTTCTATTGGGATTTATTTACCACTTTGGAGAGAAACGATATCACCTGGCAGAGCAGTGGTTTTTTTTTTTCGTAAGTGAGCCTTTTAAAAGTAATTATGGGGTATTATTTGGTATTATTAATTAGATTGGCCCAAAATTAACAACAAAAAAAACAAACAGCACCTGCCATTTTGACAGGCTGAAGGGAAACCCTGATGGTCAAATCTAAAATGTTGAATTAAAATAAGGGGGAAAAAAAGACCTCAGATCTAGAGGCTACCCTCTGCTACTGACCTCAGTGGACAGGTCATGTGTGTCCTAATAAGCCGTTAATGCAGGTGTCTCTAATCTCTTAAGCAGGTTGGCACGAGACTCATCTGCTATTCCACAGGTATTCATGTGTACTACACTCACCTTAAGCTGCTTCTCTTTCTTCTTGCGCACCTCCTCCCACTCATTTACGATGCGCCCCCAGAGGATCCACGTGTCCTCCTCCAGGTGCGAGAGGTTGGAAGAGGCAGAGGAGCTGGATACCAGGGAGGAGCCACTGTTCCGCCTGGAGCCATTCATGGAGCGTAGCGACTTACTGTCTGTCTCCAGCAACCTGAGGAAGAAGAAAGAAATAGTTGGTAAACATTTCACAAACTGCACAAAGAAACTTTTTTGTAACCAGGATTCCTACAGGTTTCTACAAGTTACATTTCAGACTGTTTTAATGCCCATTTCACAGCCTATTTTAAGGCCATGCAGGCAAAAATTTGTGACTCCTAGAATTTACAAAAATATTATTTATTCTTGACACCATGATTCCCATTGTATTCAGTCATTTCTCATCAGGGTCTACAAAGTTAGCAATAATTGGTTTCTAATTTAAATATTATGTGTCGGGGTGGAACTAAGTAGACTAAAGCTACATTCAGACTGCAGGCAAATGTGGTCCAAATCCGATTTTTATCCCCATATGTGACCTGTATCCAATCTATTAAAGACAGTTTGAACAGCACAAATCAGATTTTTTTAAATCCGACCCAGGCCACTTTCATATGTGGTCCTAAATCTGATATGCAGCCAATATTTTGCAATGCGACCTCAGTCTAAACGGCCAGGTTGCATTTATCCAACCTTTATGTCATTGACAAACGTCACAATTCTGCATCCCAGGAGTGTTGGCTACTTCCATAAAACACAGTGCTTACCTACGTGGTCACATATTATGTCAGGACCTCTTTTGCACATGCGGGTCACTTCAGTTCATTCAGTTTATACTCAAAACTGTTCGACGTCACATTTGATGTGTAATATGAATGAGCACACAAAAAAATCTGATTTAACCAAAAAATCTGAATTGCACATTAAGATCATCTGTCTGAATGTAGCTTAAATTACTTTCTTTGCAGCTTGGACATTTCCCAAACACATTTAAACACGACGCAGCTAACAAGTTTATGGCAACATAATTTAAGACCTACCATATTAAATGTAATACCTTTAAAAGACTTTTTTAAGGTAATAAATGCAGATTTGTAAATTCAGGACCAGACTTTGTAAGACCCTGCAGGAACGTTGTGTAATAATAAATGCTTTGTAAGAAAAGCTCAAGAAACAGAGACAATATCTGCTGAACTTTCTTTACCACTCTAGAGTTTGGAATTATGTGTCACTTTCAGCAATGAATAGATTTGTTTCATATTTCTTACTGTTATGATGCATGTTTTTTTTAGTCAAAAAACCACAACAGAAAAAAGCATTACACAGCCCAAGCCCTTTACAAACTTAAGAAAAACCCTGCTTATTTTTCTGAAAAACAACAATGGCATGCACAAATGATATCTAAGAAAGAACAAGAGAGCTGACTTGCATGATTCTGCCATTGTACACCTCAGTGCACTTCAAACATGTTACAACATCACCAGACACTGCACGAGTGTCAGTATGAATCCTCAAGTTCTTCACAATGTAGAGAAAACTGCAAACTGTGACTGAAGCGAACAGTGTTAAAATCACAGCCACTCACATTTCTAGGGCACTGCTAAAAATAGAATTAGAGCTTCTTTAATAAGCTGCTGTTGTGCCATATATAATATCCAATCTACTGTTCCAAAGTGGCTGTCGGTTCTGACAACCAGCTATAAATAATCAATTGATTCCTCTGCACAAATAAATAAAAAATAATCACATTTGAAGCCAGACGCTGAGTCAGTAAATCCTAATGTTCTGTTGGTTTCTGTGTGTTTTCCCCAGGTGTAACTGTACACTGTGATACAAAAAAATAAAACTGAAAGTGAACAGCTGGCACAGTTACTCTCCATTATTTCATCAATAGAAATCAGCAGCTACAATGTCACTATGGAAAGTGGAGTTTAGCCATCGTCATAATTCATGTAATGCTTAAAAATCAGATTACTCAGATTTGTACATGTTTTCATTTCACAAATGGAAAGTTAATGCTAACATCAAAAACTAACACATCTGACAGTTACTGTAGATTAGAGGCTACAATAAAGGAAAGTATTACAACTGTGCAGGACTGCTAAATTCTACCTGCAGGGGTTAAAAATCATTCCCAACTCATGACGATAATTTCATGTGGTGTTTTCTCTATGTTCAGTGTGTTGCTAGGGTAAAGAAAAAAAACTTGGAGCAGGTTAATCTAGGATTGTATCACTCTTATCTGTTTGTCACTGACAGAGCGACCTCATCAAGGATCAACGAGCAGCGAAAAGAACCTGTAACTGCCAAACCTGCACGGCACCGACGAGCTCATGACAGACACACAAAGGCTCAGACACCTGATCTCGGAAAAAGACTGAGGCCTCTTGACTGGAGCCTGTGACGTCACTGGGCCTGCTCCCCGAACGGCTAGGGTTACAGCCAAATTTGGGTCGTATGGGAGGGAGCGAAAACACACCAAGCCAGCAACAGTGCTTACTCACTTGTATTTAGCCCTGACTTAAACTGAACGGTGAATAATAGCATTCTCTAACAGCTGGAGCTGAACGTGAATGTCTTTTTTTCCAATCTGTCAACAGATGATACATTGCGGTTTCGGTCAGCTATACACAAGAACCTGAACTTACCAGACCACGGCAGCCTTACTGCAGCTCAGCTAATAATTCACCAGTGATCAAACACAAGTCGGAAGACAAAAACACCGGAAAAAAAAAAAAAGCTAAAAAATCTTCTCATTCACCATATTTTATATTGCAACATTATTTGACAAGTGTAAAGAAATATTTTAAAGGAATGATGAGCTGCTGTAACACAACAAGCAAAGCAATTAGGCATAGAATTGTGTTACTCTTACATTATGACTTAAATACGTAAATCATTGTAACGAGCAGAACAAACCTGAAAAACTAATACTTTACCAAGATAAACTCATGATGCCCTCGTCATGTTTCAGGTTTCTAAGAATTCAGGAGCACCGGCATGTCTGATTTAGAGATTGTCAGCAGTCAATGTGGGACTTCCTTATGTGTGCGACAGAACTAAACAAACGTTCGAGCCGTTTATCTGCTCTGTAGGGTACAAAGGCCTCGCGAACATGCAAATGGGAGGACAGGATGCATCACAGGAACATGCACATGAATACCAAAGTCCTCCCACCTCCTTGTGGCTGTACCAGTTGAACAAAAACTGTGATGACAAACAATCAGATTTGTGTGTTCACAGTTTAAAAGTGTCAACATCTTTTACAAAATGGAGACTGAATTATATGTCCCATCTGGAGTGGAAGCAGGGGTCAAAGGTCAGGTGAGCTATGAGCCCCTTGACTACAAGACTTCTGTTACCCAGATGGGAGTCTGGCCACATGAAGGATACGAGGGATAAAACCTAACATTTCCCTGGCCAATTTCAATCTACCGTCACTAGACGAAGCATCAACACAAGTGCTGTTCTGGAGCACCCGTTGTGGGCGTCCCGATGAGTCACAGACCTCTGCATTCAACAGAGCTTTGCGGTCTCCTTTACTGTGACACAATCCCGAACTGTGAACCACAGGCCTGGTTTCCATGCTAACACAGTGCACCAGCCATGGATGAGAGTCACAGCCAGGGAAGAATTCACAGAGCTGCCAATAGAGAGATGTTACGTCATCTTCTAACAGTGCTTCAAGTGAACAATGAGCACCACAGGGACAGTAAACAAAAGATTAACGTGTCTACAACTGTGCATACTGTGATGTGGACCTTCAGAGCTGATACAATTGAATATTAAACTAACAAGACTGTGGTAGAGCTGAGTAATCTAATGGCCAACAGCAAGTTCACAGAATCAGGTTTACTAAGATGTCACCGCTGATGAATAACTCGCTGCCGTTAGAATGCTGCCCATTCAATAACACTTCAGCCATTTAACCATTCAGTGACCAACCAGACTCAAATACACAATCATGAAACTCTCAGAGATGAGTTTTTTTTAAACCAATCTGACTCAATCTGCAACCTGAGGCCATGTCTGAAATAGCATCTACTGCTGGCATTCTTATCAAAAGTTGTAAGAAATATGTGCCAAATCTGAAAAAAGGTCTGGAGGACATACAACACTGGTCAAATTTCAGTACACCACTTGAGCTGTCCATGTGATGATGCACCTCATCTACATCATAAAAGGGAAGTG
>JAPTYQ010000019.1:24105398-24118959 GCA_029814465.1 Ostorhinchus cyanosoma
ATAGATAGATAGATAGATAGATAGATAGATAGATAGATAGATAGATAGATAGATAGATAGATAGATAGATAGAGAAAGAGAGAGAGAGAGAGAGAGAGTGAGAGAAGTTTCTTGTGTAGGATAAAAATAATATTTTACTTGAAATATTGCCTTGCCTGGAGAGGACAGCAGGTATAAATCATAAATATAAGCATTAATAATATTCTAGGTCACTGACCACACCTCCAGAAAGATCAACATCGAAATAGCCAATAATACAAAAATATTACAGCTGACTTCTTCAGCCTTTTTCTTAATAAAGAAAGAAAGAGAAACAAAACAAAGAAAAAAAATATTCACTCGCTTTTCTATGACAGTTCAAAACACTAATTAATTCAGCAGATAAATCAATATAGGGTTCTGTCCTAAACTGCAAATGCATGACCACTGTTTTTTACTAGACAGATAGTGTCCTTTAAAACTCCAGATCCTCACAATATAAGTGGGCAACCACTCACATGAGGGGTTAAAAGATTATTAATATAATTTAGAGTCCTGGTAGTGCAGGGAAGAGTGATTACAGCAACACTTACATCAATGCAGTTAAATGTATATTAGGGCTTACACATACTGTGTCATATCCAATATTAGAAAGGCTAGTCAGCTTGCACAAATTTAACTGCAATATTAACAAATAATGCAACATTTGGGATTATCAAACTCAGCCCATGTCAAATGAGAGTCTTACAGTTGCAGTATTATCTAATCAATCGACGATAAACAAATGGTCTTACCTGAATTTCATAGCTGAGAGAAGAAATACTTCAGTTGGAGCAGATTGAAACTTCAAACACATTTGTTCAGAGCAATCAGGAGCACTTTCAGTAAAGGCATGTTGTAATGGAGAAACAGAAAATGCTTTCCCTCCATGTTAGAACATAGATTAAGCCTATCATTTTCATATGATATCTAATCTAAAGCCAGTAAAAATATTGACAGTGAGCTGCAAATCCCCTAGTAGTAACTGTAATACACTTGTAGCCTCTCACAGCTCATAAGCTGATACTACTGATGTCAGAAAAAACTCAGAAATGGTGACTGAGCTTACAGTTTTGAGTCACATACCCTTCTGTCATAAACCTACTTTTCAGGTTTCACATGAAACAGTGACGCATGTCTTTTGTTGGTAAGTAGACACTCCTCTGTTCATAGAAGCAGACATAGCTGACGTCGTAGTCCATACGTGGCAACACACCATGGTAACTGTGGGCCTTTGACTCTGAAACACTGTCACAAGAATTACATTTCAGTCTATCATCCATAAACAATTAGTAGCAGATACATGCATAGTGAAAGTTCTTCATTAAGGATGAAGTTGAGGAAGGAATTGTATCAGTCAGGTCCTGCACAAATGTAAATGGAAAGCCACTAAATGCAAAAAATATTTCGCTAGAAAGTATTTTCAGGAATAATTTAACCTTCTACATTTATTTCACCTTTACCTTAATGTCACAAGTAATTAAACCAGCATTGTTTTTACTTGACCTCAACACATTTCTGAACACATCTAATGTCTTAGATTGTGTTCTTGTAGAGATACAGTATGAAACCTAAATACATGACTGGAAACCTTCAATAAATGCAGACGCTTGCAAACTGTGTGGTTCATATGAGCAGTTAACATCCCATCCTACTCTCTGGTATGTAAAAAAAATGCTGAGCAGGCCAAGTTTACCCTCACTTGGATCAATATACCAAAGGAAAATATACAAGCAGCTTTGAAAGACAGTGCATTGTTAGTGCATAAATGGCAGGAGCTTCAGCCAAACTGGGTTTCAATGTGAATAGTGACTATGGTGCACTCAGAACTATGGGAGAGATGTCAGCAAATGTGGTCAGCAGTGCATATTGAGGGAAAATAATGTTTGTCCATTAGTGTGACAACAGGAAAAAAAACTGTTCTGCAGGTGACCAGGAATGTGAGTCTTTGAGACATGTCCATCAACAGTTATTATAGTAGTGTTACAGTGCATACATCATGCAAAAATGAATGCACACTGCACAGTCAGTTGTAGTCTATACAGATATATAAAAAAGTGATGATCAGATGAGTCACCTTCACAATCCAATATTCATGCATGGCAAACACCAGGAGCATGCTAGACTTCCACAGTGAGGGGTTCTGGGGTATCTGCTGGGGGTGATTTGCTGGTATGATCCACCTTAGTCTGATGAGACACTTCTGTCCTGATATGAATCCTGCACTGGGTTTCACATTCATCAAATCTCCACCCAATTAAACACCAATGGAAGAGATTAAAAAGATCAAAATGAAAGGCAAATATTGGAGTTTTTGCCTCATTTAATCCACCACTATATGGGCACCACTAGTTGCATGAAGCACATCAAGACAGTGCTGGATTTCTTGTCATATTCGCTGTATCATAGTCTCATCAGTGGCTTCAGTTATCTTTTGCTTCAGGTCATTGATGTCCTGTGTCTTTGTTTGATATAAGATATCTTTAACATAACCACAGAGAAAGCAATCTAGGGGAGTGATATCAGGTGATCGAGGTGTTTACGGAATTGGACCATCCCTTTCGATCCACTGGTCTGGAAATGTTTGATTTGGGAACCCACCAACATGCAGAACCCAATGTGGTGGTGCATCATCTAGTGGAAAATGATGATTGGTTGAAGGCCATCCAGTCGTGGTTCCACATATTTAGTCAAAAGGTCAAGGTAAACATTTGCAATAATTGAACTCTAATTAAAGAAAACTGGACCAATGATTTGATTGCACCTGACCCCACAATGTGATTAAAAATGATTATGATGTTTAAAAATGATTTGATAATCAGAGAACATAGAGCAAATCTGATTAACATATCCCATCAATTGCTTTTATGATCAATTTTCTAATTTGAAAAGAGACTTTGTGGACACCCTGTATTTCACATTCAGATGAAGTTTCTACAGAGGCATGCCATTTTTAGGCATCAACACAAGAAAGGTTTGATTTACTTGACATTTGCAGAAGGTAAAAAGGAACATAGATGGAAACATGAACAAAATGTCATGGCTACTTGTTTAAGATACAGAGCAACTCTGCTACTAGAGAACTGGGACCGAAATGGGGATTGGGGTCATTTAAATATGTTGGATTTTAAGAAAGAAAGTGATGAACAGATGCCCAAAATTATTTGATGTACTTATTGATTAAACTTTTTTCTTCTTTAAATGAGTGTATCAAAAGTCACCTCACATCAAAATCAAAATCACGCAAATGTGAAAGGATAACAATAGAAGTCAACATAAAAGTGCAACTTGCTCATAATGACAGCTAAATTAAAGTTATGTCAAGTAATTTTATTGTCATGCTTACAAAAATCTTTGAAATTGGTAAATTAGAATATGTTACATGCAGAATACTCATTTCATAGGGTGGAAGATAGCTCAAATAATTGATATTTATTCTGCTCCTTAGAGACAGGTTTAGCCATAAGCTTAAAAATAATATACGTGAATGAAGACACAATGAGGTGAAAAGCCTTTTAGAGATAGTCAATCTCTGTCTTCACTTCCGCTCCAGCCCGATAGGAGGCGTAGTCGTAAATCCTCTGCAGCATGGCGGCTCTGTGGCTCATCCTGTCACACGGTATTTACAGAGCATGCGCACGACAATCTTCCTTTTTCCAGTGCAGCGGAGTCTTAGCCACAGTCTTTGGCTCCGGGCTCCTTCATAAGGAGACTAAAAGACTGCAAAATGGTTTGTAATCCGCCCCAATATGTGTCTACATCCATTTGTAGAACATGCATTCTGTGATCTGTGGTGTCAGAAAGTTAAAACCATGCTGCTGAGGTTCAGATGAAGATAGATTGAGTGTCCTGCTAATGGTGTCCCAGCTCTGTTTAAACGTGGCCTAATGGCTACATCAAAAACTCGCAGCTTCCTCTTACATGTACGCTCCTTGGCTGAGTGTTTTCTTCTCTGTAATGTGAGACATTGTCTTGAATCCCCATTCTATTTGACCCTCTTAGTCTTTAAACGCGACCTAGGTCCATTTTCTAACTCTGAATACCGGTTAGCATTCGTGCTAACGCCACTCGTTCATTTCTTGTGGCTGTGTGTGCTAATGGTAGCAAGGGTTTCCAAATGATCATGACAGCCACAGCACTATTGTAGGTTATATCTCTGGTGTGGAGAATATGACATGTCACTGAATTGTCTGTATTGTTCTAGGGTTTTGTTAAAGTAGTGAAGAACAAGGCCTACTTCAAGAGGTACCAGGTCAAATTCAGGAGGAGGAGAGGTAAGATGCAACATGACATCATCCTATAATGTAGAAGTTTTAGTTTTTCAGTCTAAACTAATGTGCATTTTCTTTCAGAGGGAAAGACTGACTTCTTTGCTCGTAAGCGCCTGGTTGTCCAAGATAAGAACAAGTACAACACGCCCAAGTACCGGATGATTGTCAGATTCTCCAACAGGGACATCATCTGCCAGGTGAGTGAATACTGTGCACACCTGTCTTCTACCTTGTGTACAAGACCTTACTTGGTCTCAAATGCAATAAAGTTTGTTTTTATGGACTGAAAATAGTTTGACCAGACCTAATACATTTACGCCTAATACATATGTGTTTTAATGATACAAAGTCAAGGTGTTGCGTAGTATATTATGATCTCAGATAATAGTAAACATTGTGAATTCTAATGACTGCATAACAATCTCATCCAAAGAAAATTAATATCAAAGTAGTCATCAAAACTGTAGCAATGTATGTGTTTGCTTATGTTGCAGATTGCCTATGCCAAGATTGAGGGTGACATGATCGTGTGTGCAGCCTACTCACACGAGCTGCCAAAGTACGGCATCTCTGTGGGCTTGACGAACTACGCAGCGGCTTACTGCACTGGTCTGCTGCTGGCCCGCAGAGTATGTAGAACATCAGCTTGACCAATTTCATGACACTGATCTCAAATGTCTAGAGGTAGTCTGTGGTTCATAGTCAGAGTAGCTAAGTATTGTTGTGGGAGGTTTTCAATTGAAGTCATGTAAGAAAGCGTGGAAAGCGTTTTTGCTGAAAGTGTCCTGTGTCTCCTCAGCTGCTGAACAAGTTTGGCCTGGATAAGGTATATGAGGGCCAGGTGGAGGTGACCGGAGACGAGTTCAATGTGGAGAGCATTGATGGTCAGCCAGGTGCCTTCACCTGCTACCTGGATGCTGGGCTTGCTAGAACCACCACTGGCAACAAGGTGTTTGGTGCCCTGAAAGGGGCTGTGGATGGAGGTCTGTCCATCCCACACAGGTAACCACAGGAATTCATATTTATCCATCTACAAGTTACTGAAATCAACTCTAGACATTAATGAAAAAACTAAACATTGCATACATATCAGACGACACAGTGGTGCAGTGGATAGCACTCATGCCTCACCCGCTTGGGTTAGATTCCGACACCAGTTGATGGGATGCGTGACCTTTCTGTGTGGAGTTTGCATGTTCTCCCCGTATCTGTGTGGGTACTCTGGGCTCCTTCCACCATCCAAAGACATACGCTGATAGGTTAATTGGTTAATCTGAATTGCCCATAGGTAGCTATGGCAACCCCTGTGACCCTAGTCAGGATAAAGTGGGTTCACAATATAAGTAATGATGAATGCATACCACAGTATAAACAGGAGTCTTTTTTATAGTTAGTATTGTCTTTATTTATAATTGGCACAAATGTTTTTCACTGGTAACATGTTGAATGTAATCCTTGCATAATGTCAGGATGACGACTTAATGCTTGGAATCAGTTTGTATATGTGACAAACTAAAGTGAGCAGTTGTCACACCCTCCGCACATGCTGTTTCATCAGACATGGGGCTCTGATTGCTTATCATGTCTGCTGCCAGTTGCTTCTGTTCAAATGGTGATCTTTGTCATGAAGTATTTGCAGAAATGACAGATCAGTGGAAATCAAATATCAGCAGATGAAGCTTAAGTCTGCTGCGATAAGTCACCTGAACTTGAGACAGGGATGTATTTGCGATGAATGTTTGTAGGATACTGGTAAACTTTAAACAATTCAATTTTGTTTGTTGGTTTTAGTTGTTTGGCAAACTCGTGCTCCACTGGAAACTAGAGAGCAGAAGGCCGTAACAGTAGTAGAAGTAGTTGTCATTTGTCAACAGTTTACCATCTGGAGCTTAGATATTACAGCATGATACTTGATGTTTTTGTCTGTAATGATTTGAAGTGTTAGTGTTATTTAAACTTCCTTTCCTAGAGAAAGAAAGAATCTACCCAAGCAAACAATCTCAAATTACACTGGCAGTTTCCATCACTGCTTCATGCAGGTGGTTCTCTCTGAAAAGTTGTTTGTCATATCTAAGTGATTTAAGCTTCTCTGTATCGTTATGATCCACTCTTCCATAAACACATATCTGGTGTGATTTTGTCCAATTTAAAATTTTCACAGAAACATTTATGTGTGCTTTGTCCTTATCTCTCTAAATACTTTCCAGACACATTTCTTTTAGGAATAACCCTGTGTGAGACATTTGAATCTGTTGAAATGACAAAATTGTGCAAGGTGTCATGTTGAACAGCAGCCATTCAGCTGTTTGGTAATTGGACAAGTGGATGTCTTCTGGACTTAACTCTTAGGGCTCATTTATGCTCTACATTAAAGATGCTGATGGATACAGACAGAGCATTCTGTCTGTCCTCTGCGTACATTCTGGACATAATTTTGTCCATTTTCCAGGGAGCTTGCAGATGTGCACCCAGACAGAATACAGAGCAGTAACACAGGGAACTGTAGAGGCAGTGTTGAGATTTGAAGACAATAATTTCCGTAAATAGCGTTTTTTTTTTTTCAAAAAGCGACTGTCAGTGTAAAACTAACATGTTTATGACAACTACCCTTCTCAATATCAACGTTATTATCCACTTTAGTAAAATCTCCTCTATTGCCATGTTTGTCATTGACTTTCTTCCTCTCAAAAAAACCTTTACTCTTCTTTGTGGTATTTGGATAGTATGTTAATTAAGAGTGGCACCCTCTGGTGGATTGATTGAGAAACACTCATTCCAACGTAGTGGACACACAGAAGTATGAAGGCATTGACACAAACTTGTTACAAATGGGTGTACCTATTTACGCACATGAAACAAGCATAAATGAACCTTTGTACTTGCTGGAGAGCACCTTCAACGTCTGCCTCCAAAAACTGCAGCAGTTGTAAACTCACAAGGTTAGTAAGGCCTTTGACATCAGCAGGTTGGACACAAAGCTTACAGCACATGTTTTGTAGTGATTGTCTGGGCAGTTATGGCTAATGGCGAGTAAAGTTGCTGTTAATGTTGTCTTTAGATCTTTAGAGGAATTTAAAAGGAGCAAGTCAGTGAATGGGTTTAATAGACCTGCTCTATATATGCATTCATTTATTAAAATAAGTGGTTGGTACATAAGCAGAGCTGAACTTAGTGGTGACTTAAGTTGCCATTTGTACAAGTTGTCGGTCCAGCTGTGGAACAGTTTGAACCGGTCATGACCACAGGGTGTGAAGTCGTGTTACATGAGGCACTATATCCTCATGTTTTACTAGCATCTAATAGTCGGAATATACAGTTTCTACAGTTTTCAGCAAATAACTTAAGCAGGATTTTCCCGTCAATTCTGGATAAAAATCCTAGTATTTGACACGTATCTTACCACTTGTATTGGTTGTTTGGCTCATGTATTGTTTTTTTAGGACTGAGCAGCTTTTATGCATTAATGAGGATAGTTGAACGGAGCAGCTGACAGTTTGACAGGTGCTGTCCATACTGGTTTCCTCCCACACTAGTGTCTACTTAAATTTAGCTGCAGTTTCAAAAGAACATAGGTGAGCAAACTAAGATGTCGCCAAGTTAAAAAAATTTATATATTGGAATCAACCACCTTTTTTTCCCCCTCTTCAGCACCAAACGGTTCCCTGGGTATGATGTTGAGAGCAAGGAGTTTAATGCCGAAGTCCACCGTAAGCACATCATGGGCATCAATGTTTCAGAGTACATGAGCTACCTGATGGAGGAGGATGAAGAGGCGTACAAGAAGCAATTCTCCCGCTTCATCAAAAATGGAGTGACCCCTGATGCGGTAAGAATTTAACTCATGACTCCCTGTGTTTGCCGGGTTCACGTTCACTGTGTGATAGGTTATCTGAGCAGTGCTACATGCACTGAACATGTGCTCGGATGCCTGGAAGTGATCTTATGGCAGTTGATGTATTATCATCAGTGAACTTACTTTGACTCCTTCGTGTAAAACTTTACAAACTGTTAGCCTCATAGTATAATTGCCCAAGTCATATTTTTTGCTCAGTTGTGATGTCTGCATAGCGTTACACTCATAAACCTGCTGCTTCATTTTTCATCATTGGTAATAACCTGAAAAAAAAAAACATGTCTTGGAGAATAATGCTACGAGGCTAATGAAATGGTAAATGTTAAATCAGACACTTGTTAGAGAGGGCACATTGTCTGTTAACTGTCCGTGACCTGTTTGAAGTTTAGTCACCTACTAGGCATGCCTAGTCATTACGTCACATCAAAACTAACACGAGTACAGTGAGATTATTCAAAGTGTTGCCAGATCAATATAGATTAAGGACTCATAACTACTGACAGAATATTCAGATGGGTTTGATTGGATGAGAAATACCTCCTACATAGTAAATGCACCAGATACTTAGAAATGTACTACTGGGTGGGTGTAAAGTAACTAGGCGGTAAAAATGGGTAATAAAATCCATATTCCTATTACAAATCTATTGCAATGATGCATGTTCTTTAGGACATGGCAAAATGAAAATAAACCTTCATATTTCAACATAAGCATCGGCGTCAACCAGTGTCCTCAAACAGCCAAGGATGAAATGAACAACCCTCTGAAGGGATATCATTGAGAACCTCTGTGAAAGTCTGTGAATAAGAGAAATCCCTGTTAGTGTTGTCTGTTTAAAAAAATGTTGAATGTCATGATTTCAGTGATACTAAAACTCCTTTAAGCAATTTCCAACACTTGGTTACTTTTCACCCACCCTATATTTTTCCAAATTGATCATGCATCTTTAACTTGGTAAACTACAGGTGTAGTGTCAAATGCCTCAAAAGTGCTGGATATATTTTGTTGATCATTAAAATGAGGTGCATATTTTAGTCAGTGTAAGATTGTCGTAAATGCACACCGTTTTCTGTGTGTAGGGAGTTTGAGGTTGTACAAGCAGAACTGTCATGGGAGATGAGATCCACCTGTTCTGGTTGGTGTCGGCCATATCAGTTTTGCTGCTTCCCTATATTTGAAGTACACTGACAAATCGTACCCTTTTAAATACATTTCCATCAAACATTTGAAGGTGAAATTGGCAGTCCTGCTCAGGTGGAGGGATGCTGTCCCTCCCACTCATACACAGTGGTTGGAGGACACTATGTCCTGCTTTAGACTGGAGAAAATTAGATACTTACTACAGCAATCAAACGGGAAATTCCAGGAAGTGTGGGATCCCTTCCTAAAACATTCCATTCCTGTAAATGCTTGACGTTTAGGTGCAGTTTAAGAATGTTGCACACTTTATACTTAGTCCTAGCACAGGTTTCTGTTGTGATGGCAATCTTACTATGTCTAGTGCACTGACAATCACTGAGGAGGGATTATTTTATGCAAAGTCTATTCTTTGTTCTGTTTTTCTTTTTGTTTTGTTTTGTTTTATTACGGTGCTAGCTGTGATTGACATGTTAACTTCAGATCTCTGTAAGGACCATTCAGCACGGCACTTGTAAACTTTAATAAAAAAGATCTTGATTTAAAAAAAAAAAAAAGTTTAAATTTGCTTTAGCCTGTGACCAAAGAATAAATAATCCTCCATAAATGTGGGAAAAGAGATTTTAACCATCTAAGCAGAGAACAATTATTCATGTTTACCAGTTCAACTTGGAAAAGCCACTTTAAAATGAATGTGAAATAATTTCTGTTGTCACATGGGCTTTAACCAGCTCCAACAAATGTGAAGGAAATGTGTCTGTGCTGAGAAAAAAAAAGCAGACTTGATGCAGTGACAAATTAGAGTTTTTGGATTCCCTTAATGTTGTGCAGATGTGCAACATTTTGGTGGATGTTTTGGGCAACAGTATACTGTACTTAATGCAGAAGCTAGTGAATCCTTAAATCTGATTTGCAGTCAGTTTTTGACCGGTCCCCTTTGTTTTAGATGGAGGAGATGTACAAAAAGGCTCATGCTTCCATTCGTGAGAACCCAGTCCATGAAAAGAAGCCTCCCAAAGAAGTCAAGAAGAAGAGGTAAGATTCTTCCCTTGTAAATTTTCTGTAAAGTTTTCCAGAGTTGAAGATATTAACGAATTGGCAACAGAGGGATTATTGTAACTTGTATTTGACAAAGCCTTTTGCTTAAAATGCAAGTATTAGCTTTACACAGCACAAAAAAAACATGCTAACCAGGCTTGTCTTTGGTGCAGGTGGAACCGCAAAAAGCTCAGTCTGGCTCAGAGGAAAGACCGTGTCGCCCAGAAGAAGGCCAGCTTCCTCCGGGCTCAGGAACAGGAGGCTTCAGACTGAGGCGTCAGTCTGCTCCGTTCAGAATCGAGAAATTTGTTCTAATAAATATCAAAAAAGAATCAATCTTTCCTGTTTTTTTTTACATTCTACTAAAGCAGGGGTGTCGAACTCATTTTACTTCAGGGGCCACATTCAGCCCAATAGGATCTCAAATGGGCTGGACCAGTAAAATAAGTGTGGAAAAAAGTAAAATTACATTATGATAATGTTTACACCTACAACATTTCCTTAAAAATCTGAATAACATGAACAACTTGAAATCTCTTAAGAAAAACAAGTGTAATTTTAACAATATTTTGCCTCAATTATGACTTAAATTACTATCACAAATACACAAAACATTTAGTAACTGGCAGAATATTGGTGAAATTACTTACGTACTTCACTTAAGACCTTTCAAGTTCACTTTTTTTGTAAAAAGATAGTTTAATAAGATTTTCAAAGAATTTTACTTTTTTACACTAAAAGAGAAAATCTGCAGTTTTCATTATTTATAGGTAATTATGATCATATTTTACTGGTCTGATCCAATTGAGATGTAATGGTTCTGCATGTGGAACCTGAATTAAAATGATTTTTACACCATTGATTGTTAATATCTTCAGTGTAATTCATCCTATGGGTCAGATTGGACCCTTTTGGAGGGCCAGATTTGGCCCCTGGGCCTTATGTTTGACACCTGTGTACTAAAGGTATATTTTTACCAGTTAGTGTCAGAGCCAGTCTATAAAAGGAAATGAGTTTGAGATGCAGGCCTCCTATTTACGATGAATTAAGTAGTCGGTAAAATACTTAATGGTACTGGTGGCAACTTGCTTGTAAAAAAGCATTGCTGTCGTGACACTTTAAACAAATGAGTCAAACGGCTATAAAGCAACAATTATGTGTAAGTAAAATTTATGAAACAATTATAACCTGCAACATAAATTTTCACCTTTTTACGAGCCCTTATTAGAGGGAAGGGAAGTGAAGTAGGTGGTTTAAAAAAAAAGAAAAGACCAGGACAGATTCTATAAATGAATAAAATGTAGGGCCTGTTGCATTGTACAGAGGGTCCGGCCACGTTTCATTCAATTCCCAATGTGCACTATGGGATTTTACAGTTGCCATTTGGTCAGAACACATTGTGTATAAAATATCCTCTTAATCCCAAACTACAATGCAGAGGAAATGTTAATCTTTTAATGTCACAGTAGTGGTGTGTACATTAAGACGGGTGATTGATTTCTTTTCAAGGGTTACCTTTTCACTGATTCAGCTCCCAAGAGACTTGTGTTCTGTAACAGTTTGTATCAGTTTAAGTAATGAGAATTGAGATCAATATTCTTGTCTTGAATGAAAAATCAGTTACAGCATCCCAGTGCAGCATGGAAATAAATGTGTCATTTTTGTGGGTTTGATAAGACTAGAAAGAATGGAATTGTGAAAGAGAAATTTCAAGGCGCTTAACTTAGTTTTCCCTGTTTTAAGAACTAGTTTCAGACTGATTTGATCATTTAGTGCTTCTTGTAAGTCAGTGTAGCACTACTGATGGGACTAAATGTGTGTCTGCTGTGTCCTAAAGGCTTATCACTGAAATACCCCAATATACAAGTCTTACGATGAAGAAAGAAAAATGTATGAAGTCTGACGTCAGAGAAGGTGAAAGATGATTTCTCTCAAATTTAATAATTTACCACCGTCAGGGTTTCAAAAATTGCACTTGTCACATTGCTTTATATGACATTAACAAAGTTTAAGAATAGTACATGAATTAATACAAAGTGATATTCCTCATTAGATTCAGAATTCACTTAAAATAAAATATTGTACGTATGAAGTTCAACATGAGGATCTACATATTTAAGATTTTAAAACTTTGAGACAGAAATCTTTCTCTGCCTTTGTGCAAATCATACTTCTTTGTTAAGAGTCTTTTGTGTGTGAGATTTTCTTCCAAAGCAAAGTCTTGAGATTGTTGAGAATTAGTGAGTGTTCGATTTCCATTTGTTCTGCGGAGCCTTTCAGTGCGATGCAGGCGTACAGCTGCTTCTCCAGCTCCTCTCTGATGTCAGATGGCGCTCCCCTCAGTATATAGTCCTTCAGTGCTTCGCAGGCTTTGGCTAAGTTTGGTCTGGTGACCTCCGGTGTGCAGCGGTGCTTAGTGAGGTCACAGGAAGTGAGGCAGTCAGCCCCGTAAAGACAGTCCTCGTCCACATCACAGCGCTGTTGCCTTATGCTCTCTTGGAAGATGACTTCAGGGACGATGTAGTGTGCATCTATCACTTTTAAGTCGTGACGATCGTTGTAGCCAAAAGTCGTGGCGCTCACATCACACATGAGGAAGCTGCCAAAATTACCATGGAAGATATCCTCCACCAGTTCCAACAGTCCGATGGAGATCTTGGCCTTGTGCGGCCAGGACGGGGTGAACCACTGGTCCATGCTGCGGCGCAGTCCTGCAGGAATCCACACCTCTATTACCCAGGGTAGAGTGATCCCATACAGGGGGGAATATGGCACCTTTTCCATCACATACAGGTCTCCACAGAAGCCCAGTAACTTGGGCATGTGCTCCCGGTCTTGCAGAACCAAAGCGAGCAGGAACTCATTAAGCTGAAGTAGGGCCCATGTAGAGCGGGCCTCGGGCAGTGAAATGTGTCCATCTTTATTGGCATCTGCAATAGACAGGACCTGGGCTGCTAGTTCCAAGAGGTTGGCCTGATCCCCCACTTTGGCCTGCAAAAAAAACCAAACAAACAAACAAAAAAAAATAACAGTGAGTGATGGAAGGGTTCGATGAAAGAGGATTAGCGCCACGCTGAAGAGAAAAAAGGATATTTGAGAATGACGTCATAATGTTACAAGACTAACGGCGTAACTCTACCTGTAAAAAGTTAATATTTTTGATCAAGGTCTTTTAATTTCAATTTTCAAATGTGGAACAAGAAACAACTTGAACATGAAACTATCCCGTTCCTATCCAACTGCC
>JAPTYQ010000019.1:24138448-24153385 GCA_029814465.1 Ostorhinchus cyanosoma
AGCTGCTCTACAGCACTATTCATTAATCCAAAATTTATCACCCAGCTGTCTGGTGATGGTCTTGTTTAGTAGGAATAATTTTATGGCATCTCTTTCCTATATGTCCACATTTACTGCTTGTAAGTCTTACCTCTGAACACTGGCATTTTTAATCGAACAAGGACTCGGTTATGATCGGACATGCCTGTTTGAAAGGGTCTTTCAGGAGTGTATGTTAGGTGTCCTTTGGCTGACACAGTAAAAATCTGATCTAATCCAGTTGGCATGTTGCAGAGCACATCATCCAGGAGCACGTGAAGTGTTGCAGACCAGCCATTTTTCATGATGTGCCCTGAGAGTCATCAAAAAGTATTACTGACTGGTTCCAAAGTCTTCCATTTATGTAAAGATCCTACCTATGATATGGACTTCCTGGCCTTCACTGTTGCTCTCAAGACCAGGAAACCCATTTTAGGTCTTTGGATAGGTTGTGGTTGGTGGAAAAGGCACCTGATAGATGCTCCTATGGCCAACCAAGTAACCAGGAATCTGGATCCAAGTGTCCTTGTGGTCTGTTTGCCTCTGAATCCTTGGGAAACAGACCTGAGCTGTACAGCAGAGAACAGTGCATTCAAAAGCATCATGTAAAGCAGCAGACACATTATGGATTAAGTTTCAGAAGAAACCTCTTGATCAAGGATAGGGTGCAGAGTTATTTAATTTGTTTTATTCATGTAGTTTTATGTAGTACCTCTGTAACAGTGCTTCATTCTGTATGTAGGCAGAGGAAGTGCCTGGCGAGTTGACACAGATGAATCTGGCGCCTGATGATATCATGATTCTGGACACCTGGAATGAGGTATGCTCTCTATTTTTTTTCCTTTTGTTTGCTTTTCTTTTTTTGTTGTTGTTTTTCTCCTCATTCTTTCTTTCCATTTTTTTTAGATCTACATTTGGATTGGAAAGGATGCCAATGAGGTGGAGAAATCTGGAGCATCCGATATTGGTAAGATAAACACAGCTTTTATGAAAGACAGAGAAATTACATGGGAGAATTTGTTTACAAATGTATCACTGATTTCCTTGCAGCTAAAGATTATGTGAATTCGGACCCCTCTGGTCGAAGCGGTATCCCTCTACTCACCATTAAGCAGGGAGAAGAGCCGCCTTCCTTCACTGGCTGGTTCCACGGCTGGGACGCAAAGCTGTGGGAAAATATTTTGGCAAAATTCAAATGCCAAAAGTAAAAATCTCACAAATCTGAAACTTCTACAAAATGATAGCAACGATTCATTGCTTACCACTTACTTCTGTGCAAAGCATATATAAAATTATGATAACTCTGGAATTTCAAGCTTCAGTTTAGGTAGAGGGAAGGTTGGTGATATTGCACATCAAAGTTCCCATATGCTACTGGTTTATGTAGTTTTCTTCAGTTGTAAACATCACCAAAAACTGTGAGGCAATACTCAAACTATGACATTGAAAAAAATCACAGAGAAACTTGATTGTGAGAAGGGCTACAAGGATTGTTTTCATTGTCGATTAATCTCTTCATTATTTTCACTACTAATTGTTTGTTTGATCTATAAAACAACAGAAAGTAATGCAGAAGTCTTTACCAAAGCCCAACATGATGTCCTCAAATATTGCTTTTGGTCCACAATTCAGATATGTGCTTTACTGTCATAGAGGGGAAGCAAATACACAAAATCAATTCAAATTTTTATTTACGAAGGTGGCCTTTTTTTCTCCTAAAAATTCACTCAAATAAATTATTGAGGATTAAATTAGTTAAAAATGTATTAATCAAGTCATTGTTTCAACTCTACTCGCAAGCTGTCAGTGTCTGAAATATAATGTGACAGAAAACTCACTGTGATGCATTCTGGGTTACTATTGCTTGAATTTTGATTATGGTCTAGTTATGGTCTAGTAAAAAAAAGAAAAAAAAAAAAGGAAGGTGATTATATTCAGGAATAAATATGCTCCAAAGACATGACAGCGGCATTTAATTTTTAAAATTTGTTTGTCTTTGTAATTAAAAAGGATTGTGTCAAATTCTCCTTTCAATACAACTTGGATTTCATTTGATTAATTTGATAAATTTGGCATTATAAGAATAAAATCTTGAAAATTTTCTGACTGAGTGGTGTGTTTTTTTTCTACAACAATGTGATTTTGTTGTCATATCAGTATACATATTATCTCTACTTGAGAATTAGTGCAACCATAAACTTGTTATCATCAGCCCCTAAATCCCAGTGGGCTTCAGGACCACGTGTAGGCTACGCTTACTTGGTAATCTGCTACCCATGTGCGTAAGGCTCTTGCTGAGTTGCAGATCTTTGGATTAAGGAGCAGTTTGTCTCCATGCTGCGTACATACCTTCCATCTATTGTTCTCTTTTATTCTCTGCTACTGAAGCTGGAAAACAAAAATTTACCAGACCAGACACGATGAACCAGAAGGTGGTACTCATCACAGGCTGTTCCTCTGGGATTGGCCTCGCCTTGGCCGCTCGCATCGCCAAAGATGAGAAGAAGAGATTCATGGGTAATTTAGATACCACTTAAAAACTCATATCAACTTGCTGAGAAGAATTTTAGGATAGGTCTTTGTTAATTCTGTGCAAGTAGGCTGAGAAGTAAAGAATGAATAGAAATGAGAAAAGTTCTTGTCTTTACAGTATCTAATTTTTTCAAATTGTAACTGTATTACTTACTCAAAAATGATTTTCAAAATTGACAGAAAACACTAAATCAGTCACATCAAACTTTAGTAATGAATGAAGTCTACAGTAGTGACAACTGAGAGACTATCAGAGATGAGTGCAGACATTTTCCACCTACAGCTGCCCAGGTAGGCCAGAATTTTTACAGAAACTACATTTAAATCAGTAAAAAGTTTAATTTTTTTTATGCATTTTATTGTGTTTCAGTTACTCATTATGGAACAGTTTCAATAGGTTTAATGTATCCTCTGTCTTACCATATAAATATGGGCTAGTGATAACTCAATAGCCTATTATCACTTAAAAGAATTTTGTTCCATTTATTGTGACAAACTAATCAATGCACTTCACTCATACAATTCTCCGTTTGCAGAAAAAACAGTCTCAGTATCTGCCTCCTGAAAATGCAATCTGATAATCCTGACAATAAGGGCTGGAATTAGCTCTAGAATAGTTGGGTTTCTCATGTTTCAATGCTTTAAACATTATATTTATATTCACTGACCTTTACGGTACTGATCAGACAGCAGGGCTTGTAAAAGTGGATATCTAAAACCCTGAGAAAGTAAAACTGAAACTATATACAATGTTGTACACCATTAAGGTTATAAATCTGCACAGTTAGTGTAGAGGTGTCATTTTTAGGAGTGCAGCTGCAGAAGTCCAGGAATCATCCGTAACAATGCTTCTTTCATCAAACAAGGTTAATCTTTCTCTTGTTTGTTGCAGTCTATGCAACCATGAGAAATCTGAGTAAAGGTGAGGCTCTGGTGGAAGCAGCAGGCAAGACCCTGGGCCGGACCTTGGAAATCAAACAGTTGGATGTATGTGATGAGAAGTCCATTAAAAACTGTGTGGACAGTCTTCCTGAGCGCAGAGTGGACATTCTTAGTGAGTAAAAAACAAAACACAAAAACCTTGAAACACACACAGAAACTAAAGTATACTATTACAACTGTGAATATTCCCAAAGCAAAGTACAGTTCTTGTAACATGTCATCTTTTATCATTTCTTACTCCCTGCTCCTTTTCCTTATAGTAAGTAATGCTGGGATGGGGCTGATTGGACCGATCGAGTGTCAGTCCATTGACGAAATGAAGACTGTCATGGATACTAACTTCTTTGGACTAGTGCGGTTGCTGAAAGAAATCCTACCTGACATGAAGAGAAGGAAAAAAGGCCATATTGTTGTTATCAGCAGTGTCATGGGCATTCAGGGTAAGGTGGTGGATCTGTTAACTATGACTGAGTAAATTAAAGAAACAAAGCAATGACTTCACAGCATCTACATGTTTTTCAGGGATTTTATTCAATGATGTCTACGCAGCCTCTAAGTTTGCCGTGGAGGGTTTTTGTGAAAGTTTAGCCGTCCAGGCCATGAGGTTTCGTCTCAAGTAAGATCTTCTCTCTTCTGTGTTTCTAAGTAAAGATACAAGGGAATTTCATGGCTGAGCATTTCTCTCCAGGAAGGTCATATCAATGCTATCACTGTGGCTCACTCACATTGTACAAAAAGGCTCACACTTCTCATCACTCCCAGGAAACCAAAAGCTATTTGAAGTATGTCATGGCAAAAGCAACCACAGCACACCCAGATTTTTTTGCAAGTCTTAACACAGCGTCAACTGGTAGTTAACCACATATTAAAGGCAACACTCCAACAATGCAATGCTACTATTTTTTTAAGCAAAAGAATAGGGACGTTTACATAGCACAAAATGTTCAGCTAGACTTTGTTCAATAGAAAAGTCAAATGTTTCTTTAAATAGATATAGTAAATTAAAGTGAAATGATTGGGAGAGGATAATGACAATGTTTGGCCTCTATTTTTCTTCTTCTCTTGCCTCAGTATCAGTCTGATTGAGCCAGGCCCAGTAATTACTGAGTTTGAGCGTAAAGTCTATGAGGAGGGCTTGAAGACTGATCTGAGCAAGGCTGACAAAGTGACGGCCGACATGTTCACAAACATCTATCTGAAGAACTACAACCAAATCTTTGAAACCCTTGGGCAAACTCCTGAGGATGTAGCAGAGGTATAGTATTCATCACCTGCAAACATTACATCATTAATACATTTCAACCTAAAGTGGGACCTTCTCTTATTTCAGTGTTTGCTCTATGTTTTGTCTTCTAGCATACATTTAAGATCATCACCATGGAAGATCCTCCTTTTCGTCATCAGACAAATACGCTTTACACACCCATGACCACTCTAAAATACGCTGACCCCAATGGTGACCTCCCAATTGACACATTTTACAAAATGGTGTTTGAACATGACAAGGTCTTTAATGCCAGTCTGAACTTCCTCAAGCTGCTGCGCTGGAAAAGCCGGAAGAGTTTTACTCTGGACAAGGACAAACCAACTAACTGATTCAACTCCACAATGGAATAAAAATATTAGTGACCTCTGTGTAATAGATGTCTATTGTGTTTCTTACTGTAGAGCACTGTTATAATGAAGCACTGAAACAATGAAAAGTGTAACAAAATAAAACAGTAGCCACACATTTGCAGTTTCTTTTTACATTTATTGTGATCCCCTACTGAAGGCTTTAGACCACATCCTACCTACCATAACAGTCTTAACTTGTTAAGCTTCAAAGCCGTACAAGAACACACGGTATAAGCAGTAAATAAAACCATTAAGGACAACGACAACAACAATGCATCAGACAAAGCATTGTTAGAATAACTTAAACTAAAGCTCCTCCATATACTAACAGTTCAAATAGTTCCAATGCATCATTAAGGGACCATATGAATTGTTTTAAAACCTTTCAAGTAATCCTTTAAAATGTATTTGTAAACCTGTTAGGTAGTGAAACATTGTTTGTGACAATGGATTATGTATTTAGGCATGGCCTAATCTGGGATGCAGCTGCTTGCTCTCACATTGTCACACTACCTGGATTTACAAATCACACATAATATTTAACTACAATGTTTTCATAAAGTTGTAATTTGTTTTTTTATTTGTGCAGTAATAGTACCACATGTTCAACACACAACAGGACTAATATAGGGGTTATAGTTCTGTAGCTGGATTGACCTCTGTAGACCCTGACCTGGATGATGGTACTATCAGACTGAAACTGGTGTATGGTTGTAATTCATTTAATGAACAGTAGATGGCGATGCACGAGGGCCACTGCAATACATCCTGGAAACGATGCATCCGGCTCTTTTATTGACGTTGCATCCGGATAAATTTGAGCTAACATTGTCTGTACCACAAATGTATTAATGATTTACTATTGTCTTGTAACGGTTTAACATGTTTGACTCATTTGGTCAGTGAACGTGAGGCTAACTCTCTGTGCTATGTAAATGTATTGTACTCGGTGTCTTCCTCCACATATAGTGTTTCTGTGCCTGTGCAGGGGCACTTCATTGTTAGCCTAGCTGTAGCCATGCTCTCACACTCCGCTTTCACTTGTCTTCTGGGTTGTGGCTTGCTTGCAACAGGGACAGCGGCTACTAGCTAGCTAGTCCAAGCATTTTCCTTGTATTAACGTTTTCGTGTTATCTTGGTTGTGCTCTGACGTTTCTTGTACAGTTTATTTTGTCACATTCCATGTTAAGACAGCCGCTCACTGAAACTGCGCCTCGTTTGTCTAAACGCACAGAATTAGCTGTGGAGCTAACGTAGCTAAGTTAATTAGCCGGCTTGCTATCTTTGAGGAAACGTCTTGCTGCTTTGTGGCATTTAATTTCCTTGTTGTGACACTGTCTACACCCGGGCATCACACGTTAAATCGAGAACTACCGGCCTGTGTTTACTAACATTTTAACAGTTGTGACCCGGAGTTCGTTTTCACTTTAGTTTGTGGTCGTTTTCTGCCACGATGGCTTCTTCGTCTGGGAACGACGACGACCTCACCATCCCCAGAGCAGCAATAAACAAGATGATTAAAGAAACTCTTCCCAATGTACGGGTGGCAAACGATGCTAGGGAGCTTGTGGTTAACTGCTGCACAGAGTTCATACATCTCATATCCTCAGAGGCGAATGAAATATGCAACAAGTCCGACAAGAAGACCATATCTCCTGAGCATGTCATCAATGGTGAGTCCTGCTTCAGTGTGTTTCGTTTGTGCTGAACTCGTGTTGTGCATGTTTTGAGGAATGTAGAGCGGGGAGTGTCCTCCACCTCAGATGGTAATTTTTTTCACTTTCACTCACTGTTTTCATACACCAGCCCTCGAAAGTCTTGGTTTCGCATCATACATCACGGAGGTGAAAGACGTCCTGCAGGAGTGTAAAACTGTAGCCCTGAAGAGGAGGAAGGCCAGTTCTCGACTGGAGAACTTGGGAATCCCAGAAGAAGAACTCCTCAGACAACAGCAGGAATTGTTTGCAAAGGTATCATATGCAACACTTTACGTTATGGGTGTGCATCTGATACAGACTCAATGCTGAATGCTTCACACAAGTCTCTATTTTCGGTGTTGTGACATAATTTGGGTTGAGACATACCATTTAAGTTTGGAATGGGTGGTTAGTGCAGAATTGTAATTAGTGATCTGTTTAGTGTCTGTAAAGACTATTGCCAAATGCCTAACAAGGTGATTTTAAAAAAAAAAATGGTTATTTTCATAACATCTTGTTTTTCATTCATAAAATGAATGAAATCTATTTAACTGAAATGTAATAAATGTGCAGTAATTATTTATCATGCTCCTCTAAAAATGTACACAACTATCACTCAAATCTTATTGGCTGTATTCATGTGAGAATGCACAGTAAATGTACTCAAGCTTTTTCAGTTACATAATATTTGCAGCAATGGAGGAGGCTGCTCTCATGCCCATGGGTCATAATTGAAAAAGAAATGCACAAGTAATTCTCAGAGATATCGAAGTATCTAAGGTTTCTGAAAATATGTAGTGGAAGTGATGGCAGTATGTTTGTCAGGAATAGTAAATGCAAGACGCAGAAGTTATCTTCACTCAGATGTCTATACAGTGAATAAGACAACATGTGACATGAAGTATATTTGAGAGGCACAATGTTTAGTAATGCATGAGAAGTATTGTTGTTAGTATAATGAACTGCAAATCAATCCCTGGGCTTCAGTTTATGCTGAATTAGTAATATATTGAAGATTCCAGTTAATTACAAGATATTACAATGTGGTTCTTTGCACTTCCCTAATAGGTTCCTTAACTACCTTCCTATGTTTCTACAGGCGCGACAACAGCAGGCAGAGCTCGCTCAGCAGGAGTGGTTGCAGATGCAGCAAGCTGCTCAACAGGCACAGATGGCAGCAGCATCTGCCAGCGCTGCCCAGCAGGCCGGTTCCTCTCAGGATGAAGACGAAGAGGATGACATGTGATCCCAGGGTGCCGTTCAAGTTGTCTGGATTCCTTCCCAGGACAGTTTTTGGCATCCAGTTCTCCCAGCGCTGTCATAAGCAGAGACATTACATGTGTTTGACTGCTGGTATTATATCTGTGTGACATTTAAAAAACACACATGGGAATGGACAGTGAAGAGAAAAATGACAGGGGATTACAAGACAGCCACACGTCAGATACAAGAGCCTGATTTTTTTTTTTTTTTTTAATTGGACAGCTGTTGGGAACGTTTTTGATTAATCTTATCTCTCCCCTGTTTTCTGGTTGCTTATGTTTAATTTTGTCTTGACATTATGTTGTGAGTAATTTGTAAATTCTGGATGTGTTGTGGACACGCTGGAGGCAGTTGTGACAAATTCTGGCAACAAAGTAATCTGGTACTGCCCAGTTGCTTACTTTTCTGATCTGTTGTCCTTCTGGTGGTATATAGGAATTGATTCAAAGCAGCCAATTCCTCCTCTCTCGTGGTTTAGTGGTCATTTTTTCAGAAAGGGTTTTCATTTACCCTCAACTGGGTTAGTTCCTTAACAGAGAATTGTTTGAGAGCTTGTGAATATCAGAATAGTTTTTGTTAAGTAGTGAAATAAATGGAAAATCTTTTTTGTTATTGTTTCAGAATTTCTATATTGTTTTACTTCTTACCTTGAACCACCCACAGTATTGCCTATTAGCTACACCTTTCAGAAACAGAATATTTTTGTCTCATAGAACCAAAGATAGAGGACAGATTTAACAGCCCAGAGTTAGTGGTTTTTTTTTTTTTTTTTAAAAAGGTGTAGGTGCTACTGTGATTATCATTGCTGACTCCAGGTCAGTGTAAAGGATGTTAAGGATCATTAACCTCTTGACTTTGTAAAATGCTTTGATATACAGGCTGAATTTGTTATTCCCCTTCTTTGGGTGCAGTATCAAACATTTGCATTGTGATTGGTAAATCCTCAGTGTAAAGACAAGTAATTAGTTGTGATACACTTTCACTCGCCTATACTATAAAATTGTATTCTTTAAGCAATAAAGGAATCCTCTTTTATACACAGTTGTGTCATTGTAATACATGAAGATAAAATAGATAATCCCCTCCCCCACCCACTGTGACATCCTGCTGGGTAATGTCATGTGAGCACATAGAGTAGCTTCAGTGGAGCATTCACCTTATTGGGAGCAGACGTTTTTAGTTCTGAGCGTCACTTTTCCATCCTACAATAATGGCAGGAGCAATCATAGAGAGCATGAGCACTAAAAAGCTTATTTTAATGGGTTTTTGTATTCTCGGTTTTCAGCTTTTATCTATCATGGTTGGAGCATTTATTGGTAAGTAGTCCTCTTAATGGCACTCTATCTAGATCACTGCACTGTTGTGAGATTGGAGCCACTTGTATGTCACTGTTTCCATTTTATTAAGTTCTGCTATGGGCAAATACTGTGCAATTTACTGCTTTTGTTTGCTGTATGTTAGATCAGTGGTTCTCAAATCCAGTCCTCCAGGACCTCTATCCCACATGTTTTAGATATTTCCCTCTTCCATCACATTTGAAAGCCAATACAATATTATCAGGCTTCTGCAGAGCTTGGTGATGAGCTGATCATTAATTGAATCAGGTGTGCTGAAAGAGGGAAATACCTAAAACATGCAGGGTAGGGGTCCTCGAGGACCACTGTTTTAGATGAGTTTTTCCTGTCCAGTAAAAAAAAAAAAAAAACATTGCATTTTGAAGGTCTGTTACAAATTGAAGGATTATGGATATGTGGAGAAAATTCTCCTTGAGATAAATGCACTCTTTAAAATGCCCTTTTATTATGTGGAAAAGACATCGCCATAAGGTGAAAAACAGACTGTTTTTCTGAAAACATGGTTAGCCTACTTTCTAGAGATATGTGGTTTCTGGAGGACGGCAATGCTACAAACCTGGAGAATATGATGTAACTGTGGCATATAAAGTCCATTGAGCTCAAATATGTACAGCTGTGCTTTCCAAAACAAACTAATGCTGCAGTAACAGCAGCTCAAAAGTACACTTTTACTACCCAGTGAAGGCTTCTCATTCTAAAATGAAATTTTGCTCATATTTACATATTTGAATGTGTTTTACTTGTAGTACTCCAGTTGAGTATTTTCAGTTTGTTCTTAGCAACTGTATGTACAGATATGAGAACTTGCAAAAATGATTAAGCCCTGCTCCAACATAACAAAAATACCTCTGTCTTTGGTTTCCCATAGCTCCCACTCCCACCACTGCCATCCGCTACTTAGCCACTAAATGCATTAACCGTCACAGGACACGCGAGTGGCTCATGCCCTGGGGATCAAACCGGTGCCATCAGATCCACAGCTTTGATGAACCTGTTGCAAAAACCCTGGATGCCAATGACATTGTCTTTGCTGTGCACATCCCCCTCCCCAACAAGGAGATGAGCCCCTTGTTTCAGTACATGCTGGCTGTTCTGCAGTTTGACATTGCATTCAAAGTGATCAATCAGATCGGTATGAAACGTATCTGGCATCTAAATTGTCATGTTTTTCTTCTTTACGTCTGATAAGAATGTTGTTTGTGCAGAAGATGGTGTTGGCATCACTATTGAAGCGTCTCTGGCGTACAGGGATGATTTAATGTCTGAGTGGACCACAAAATTTCACTCAGTGGAACAAAGACCGCTCAGGTGCATATTCACTGTCCCTAAGGTAAACATGCATGATTTCTCTTAATACATGCAAGACAGGATATCTCACATGTTTGTAATGTATAACATAATTTTACAGACATATGAAAATGAAGGCCGCTTTTACCACTGTGAGCCTGTATCATTAATGGAACTGGGAACCATGGCCCACAAGTATTTCCTTATGAACATACGCTTGCCAGTAAATGACACGGTGAACGTGGGCATCGGAGAGATTAAGGACATCCATATAGTGGTGAGTTTAACTCTTAGGGTTAGAGGTAGACAGATATATTGGCCGGCTGATATATTGATTTGTTCAAATATCGGCGATCGGCTTTAGTTTTTTTTTTTTTTTTTTAAAGCAGATATTTGATCAGTAGTAAAAATGTTATAAGATATTTGATAAGACTTGACATTCAATTAATGTTAAGAGAGTACTATGTGTACGTGCATTAATAATTTCATTTATATTGCTGCGTAAGTGTTTAAATTATATTTTACTGTCAATGTGCTTAAAAAAAAAAACATCTGTCTTTAATATCGGCCTTGAAAATCGGCTGTAGATATCGACCATCGGCTGACCAAATTTTCAAAAATTGGTATCGGCCTTAGAAAAACCCATATCGCTCGACCTGTGCTTATGGTGTATCTTATTGAACTAAAATTATTATGCAGATTGTATTAAATTTAAACCTGTAACCCCCTTTAAGAGTATCCACCAGAATGGAGGCTTCACTAAGGTGTGGATCACTATGAAGACGTTCTTCTGTCCCTGGATATTTGTGGCTACTGCCTGGTACTGGCACCGAATCCATCTCATGACAAGATCACCAGTTCTTTTAGAAAAGTAAGAGAATTAAGCAAGGACAGTTTAACTAACTCCTTTGCCTTTTCCCCACTAATACTGTGCACCTACACCCAGACAGAAATGACATTTATCAGACATATAACCATGACACCATATATGTGAAATATAAAGCAGTGTGTTACTTTCAGAAGACTTACATCCTACTAGTAAATGAAGACACTGTTCAAAGTTATAGCATTTTATTTGTAATTTTAGTTTTTATTAGTATTTAGTCTTTCACTGTGGTTTTTGTTTTCAGTTAAGGTTACAAGCGCAGAAATATTTTATTTTGAAAAACTGACTTTTTTAGTTTTAATTTCAGTTTTGATAAATCTGTTTTCAGGTATTTGGGGAAAACTGTTGATTTATATAAGTTGAAAATGTAAGATGAACGTCTCCATCATCCATCATTTTATTCTTCTTCACCACAAACCATTAACGCTTTAAAAAACAGAAACAAAGTTGATTTTCTCTGCTGTTCAAAGTTACATTTTTCATCGTAGTTTTTATTTAGTTTAGGACAGTATATGGGAATTGAATGTAAATGTGCTGTAAGAACACATGGATTCATCAAAATGTCAATAGATTCAAATCCACACTACTTTTAAATATTTCTGTTACACTATTCCCCATATAATTACACTACCCAAGTCTTCCTAATGCACAACAGGAACAACACTAGCATTCAACTGAAATAGAACTGTGCAGCTCTTAAAAAGTAGAAGTATTAAGAGCAAATTGGCAATATTCCACTACAAATAAACATTCTGCTTTGTAAAAAAAAAAAGAAAAAAAAGCAATAATTGCCCTTTAGTTTTCGCAGACTAGAGCAAATAAAACCCTTCCTTTGGTCAGTTTATTGTTTTTGTTTCAATCCCTGGAGAACTAGGCAGATGCACTATACTGTAGATATGATTTGTTTTTAAAAGCACAGTTTTAGAACACAAAGTTTAGGGGTGGCAGCTGGGGGGGGCAAGGCCCTATAGTGACCCCCCTCATATATATGTGTTCACACATTTTATTTGCATAGATTTTTGTTTGCAATAATTGTCTTTTTTATTTTTCGTTTTATTTTCAGTCTTGGGTATTCTTTTTCAGGTATTATGAGAAAAGCCTTGATTTACATAAGATAAAAATGTTGGATGAAAGAGTGTGTCATCCATCAGATATCTCAAATTGAACAACAGGATATTCTTGCTTGCTCAACATAAACCATTAACACTTGCTTTTACCTGCCATTCTATGGGCATTTACTCAAAATCATGCTACTTTTATGAATGAAATGTTGATTCCTTCACATTTATACCTTTACCAGATGATTTTTAAGTCAGTAGACATTGGGGGGTCAGGCTGTGTTTTTATAAAAGTAAAATTATATAACTCAAGTCTTTTGCCATTCAGTAAAAGCTGAGTGCAGTCATGCTCTTGACTCTGTCAGTGAGAGCCTGAAGCCACAGGTAAACCCTCTGTCAGGAACATAGACACTAGAGGAGATGTGCTTTTAAGTGTGTGATTAGCCTGGAAGAACCAGGCCAGTGCCCAGCCTGCAGCAGACACTTAATGCCAGTGCTGATAGTGTGTTTTCTGTGCAGGGCCATCTTTGCTCTGGGGGTCTCTATGATGGTCCTGAACGTACCAGTGGAGTGGCTCTCCCTGGGCTTTGAGTGGACGTGGATGCTGCTGTTTGAGGATGTCCAGCAGGGCATCTTCTATTCCACACTTTTTTGCTTCTGGATCATCTTCTGCGGTGAACACCTGATGGTTAGCATCCACTCTGCTACACTTTGCCACTCATTTTTATATCCGTTAATTATTCTTTTCAATGACAAACCGTGCAGGATCAGAGTCGGAGGAATCGTCTGTCAACGTACTGGTGGCAAATCAGCCTGGTGCTGTTTGGCTCTTCTGTGCTCCTTATTTTTGATCTGAGTGAAAGGTAATGATGTGAGTGCTTTTGCTGAAGTCTTGTCTGTGTTATTTCCTTTAAAATTAAGACTCTGCATTTACTCTAAAGGGGTGTGCATCTGAACAACCCTTTCCACAGTGTTTGGGCTTCAGAAACTGGGACAAAACTTGCTGTATCCTTTTATTATGTCCTATAAAGTTAGATTTTGCTTGAAAAAAAACATTTCTCCTTGACTGCCCTGGCAGATTACCTTCATTGTGATGGCAGGCATTTCCGTCTGTCTTTACTTCCTGTCCCTGTGCAGTATGGTGCATTGTGTGTTTAGGAATATTGGAGGGAAATTACAGCATTTTTCTGCAATGCCAGAAGCAAGAAGACTACACTATAAGGTTTTTTTTTATTATTTGAAATACAAACCAAAGCTTAATCCAGAAAAAAAAACAAAAACATGACATCTTTTTCCCCTTCTTCTTCTCTTTTAAAGGGTGTAATCTTTCGGTTCAAGTTTTTGATGCTGGCAACTCTTGCATGTGCTGCTACGACTGTGATATTCTTCATCTTAAACCAAGTAAGAACAACCCCTTTAGCTGGTTTTATAATAACGTTGTCATCATATCCAGTTTGACTCCATATTCTTAACATCCACCAGGTGTTTAAAAACAACAGACTTCATCAACAATATGTTTAGTTTGGGATTATATCCTTTAATATTAAAACCCAGTAGAATAACTGAGGATAGTGCAACGTTAATTGACAATATTTTTGTAAATTTAACTGAGAAGATGGTTAAAAGTGGATTGTTACTGACAGACATAAGTGATCATTTGCCTGTTTTTGTGGTGTTTGAGCATAAGTTGAAGATGAATAATGTATGTGATTATAAGTTACAGAGAGTGAGAACACTAGAAACAATTGAGGCTTTTAAAGCTGAACTTGATAATTATGATTGGAAAGAGGTCTATGTTGAAGATACAAATGATTCCTATAATGCATTTCTTGATATATTTATGTCATTGTATGATTATCACTGCCCAGTGAGGAAAATTAAAGTAAAACCTAAAAGTAGGCAGAATTTGTGGATAACGAAAGGTCTGGAAAAAGCTTGTAAAAAGAAAGATCAGTTATACAAAGATTTTATAAAACATCGTACTAAAGAAAAGGAAGACAAGTATAAACAATATAGAAATAGATTGACAACCATTATTAGAGAGCAAAAGCAGAACTATTATAGTATACTGCTGGAAAAACATAAAACTAATATTAAAGCCACTTGGAATGTAATTAAAGAGGTGATTGATCAGAACAACTTTCAAACGTTGCCAACATATATTGTTAAAAATGATAGTTTAAGAGTTGAGAACATACAAGATATTGCAAATGAATTTAACAATTTTTTTGTTAGTGTGGGTTCTAATTTAGCAAAAGAATTACAACAAAGCCAGGGGGTAG
>JAPTYQ010000019.1:24153485-24166817 GCA_029814465.1 Ostorhinchus cyanosoma
TGTGTGTGTGTGTGTGTGTGTGTGTGTGTGTGTGTGTGTGTGTGTGTGTGTGTGTGTGTGTGTGTGTGTGCGCACGCATGCTATTTTTTGGGCAAAACTTACATCTATGGAAATGCGCAAGTTTAGCAGGAAGATATTTATACAATAAAAGCTCTTTTAAGCAATGAATAGTTTCTATCTACAGAATTTTTTGGAACCCGCATCCCGTGGCCTACTGTGGTATTGCACCTAAAGATACTGTCATTGTTGAAACTTTCATAGTTGTTACCTGAACTGACTAATGAAGAAGAAGTAAAACATCACCAGAGCCAACGGTCGGCACCATGTAGAATGACATAGAACCACTAAAACAAACACAAGTTAACGTAGCACGTGAAAGGATGAGTGACTGTGTGTTTGTGGGTGTAGGTGTGTCTCCATGTAAAGTGGGGAAAAGGTGAGAGCCTTCACTGTTAACCTTGAAGGAATGTCAAGGAGATTTCAGCTTTATGTGCAACAGTATAGGATCGGGGGGATGGTCGCTGATGTTTATCCTTAAGCAATGCACTGTGTGGTTCCTGGAAGTATACTGGCCTCTTGGACTGACATGTCAGTGAGTTCTCTATGCACCGCTTCAATCCCATAGTGCTGGTTGTGAAACAGGCAGAACGTGACGAGTGTTTGCTGCAGTTGTAGGTGGAATGGGAGGAATTTTCTGTCAGGCTGTTTAAAATTCCCACATACTTGGATGTGAAAGGGCTGATTTTTATGCACAGAGAGCATGCTCTTTGACAAATTGCACCAGTTCCTATCAGTTATTATCCTAAGTGACAAGGTGGTGTATTTAGTTGGAGGGAAAATGCTGGATTATTGTAACAATGAGAGCTGTGATTTGGTTGTTTGGTGCCATGTGAGAGCGGTAGGGTAAAGGTGGTGTGAGAATGAGGGGCTGTGGGTGTACTGAATTCCTATCCGGTGAGCCGAGCATTGGTTTCTGTCTAGACAAAGCTCAGTTGTCGGGGAGACCCGTGCAGATTCAGGACTGCCCCGGGCTCCAGGAAGCATTGGTGGGAGAGTGGGCTCCTTTTTTTTCACTGTGCTCACTTTTCTCTCCTTGGGGGATTTTAACAAATGCAGTCAACTGCTTTTTGCTGTTGGTGGGAGTTTTTCTCCCATGATAGGGTGGAGACAGCTTGGTGCATTTGTACAGTGATATCAACAGCATAAAAATCTCACTTCTTTCATGTCTCCCACTCAGCAGGAAATAGCAGCCTGGCCCACCTTGCACACAGATTCACACTCTTATAATAGCATTGGATTTTGTGTCGTATCTGCAAATTCGCACCATATTTAACTCTTGACAGCGAGCCACAAAATCTGTGCTCCCTTCTTGTGAAGCCACCTTGTGTGTGGTTTGTGTTGTCTTAGAGTGAGATAAGGCAAAAGCAGGCGGCATGACGGCTCACGCAGCGTCGGATCAGGGAGCAGACAGGACTAAGGGTTCATTAGCTGTTACAATCAGCCATACCCTGAGGGCTCCTTCCTGGAGCCGCGAACACCACTGCACTGGAGCTGAGACGCTTTCTTGTCTTTGGTTGATTTGGAGCGATGACAGCGGAGTTATGCCATGTTTCCAACGTCTAATAGAATACTGTGTGGAAAACGACCCCTTTCCAAACTTTACTTCATCCAGAGTTGGTTCGTCAGAGCTACGTCTGAAGCCCTTTTTATTACTGTCGTGTAATGTGCAAGTGTTTAGCAGATCTGCTCTCATAGCCCCCCCCACCCACAATCATCTGTATGACAGCATTTCTATTATTAATAAAAGCAGCTCATTGCATTGCATCTGGAGTTTCTTTCTGTGGGTGTTTCCGCTGTGTGTAAAAATCTAACCAATGTCTCTTAAAGCCAAATATACAGTTTTTAGGAAAACAATCAAAGCAGAGGACTGAAACTTTGAGCACATGCCTGATTATGTGCAGCAGACTAGAACAGCACCTGGTCCAGGAGTTTTTTAGCTGCTTGTTCCAGTGATTTTCAAATGCATGAAAGAAGAGTCGCCAAAACTTCAAAGAGAGCTTTAAACCACGCTTACCATTCACTATACCTCTCCAAAGGGTGTGTATGATGAACTTATTTCTCAGGAAATCAGAGGCACATTACTCAAAGCTTTGAACCTTTAAACGGCTGCAACTGACTGTAGACTGTGACTGGAGACACACACACACACACACACACACACACACACACACACACACACACACACACACACACATACACACAACAGCAACCTGTTTTTCCTGCACATGGGGCCCAGGTGGGAAAAAAAGACAGGAGAGCAGAAACTAGAGTGAGAACCTGTTGTCCTACAGCTGACCTCACCCTCAGCAGAGGTATTGCATGCTGCTGCAGAGGAAGGGTTTGGAGTAAACGCTGTGTGTGAGAGAGAAGCTCACAGACTGTGTGACTCAGTGGATTGGAACCTTCATCTCTTGTTTTACGCTGGAGCGCAAACACCAGCGCCTTGGGTTTCTTTTCATGTCGACCGACTTCACACAGCAGGTTTTCAAACCCTCTCGGACAGCTCCATTAACACCTGTCACCATCAAAGTGTGTAATCAATGATGTTCGTGCACAGATCAGAATCTTATAGCATTACTCATAATGTTTGTCTCCACTAAAACTCAGAAGAGACTTTGTGTTTGTGTCTCTTTGGGAGGCCTCTGTCTCTTTCCTCTGCACGCCTGGCTGGACAGTCTGGCACCCTGATAGCATCAGGCTGTCTGAGATTAGTGCTCATGAGGGCGCAGTTAAACTTGTAAAAGCTCTCAACTCCTGTCCTGGTGCCTCTGTTCCACACAATGTCCAAACAGCAGTCGTGAGCGTGGCACAATACTGATAGCTTGTCTGCATTGTCACCATGCCTCTCAAATGTGCATAAGCCTCAGAGCTTATTGTAGAGGCCACAGATCCTGGCTCAGGAGTGGGCCGTGGAGCCTGCCGCTGTTGTTGCCAGGCAGTTTTGCAGTGTAAGGGACAGATAATGGAGCTGCTCAGTGTCTTCGCCAAGCATTTTGGGAAGTGGACAGCTGATAAAGAATCATTTAAGCTGCAGCGCTGCCTTCTGTTTATCAGCCACAAATAACACCTCAGTAATCTGTCCACACAATGTACTCTGGTCCGTTTATGTTGTCTTTTATTGCACTATTAATGCATAAATGTTATGAGTTATCTCTGTGTGGTCAAACCTACTGGTACACACAGTTGTCCTTAGTATCAGATAGTCTGTCATATTTAAAGTAAGTATTTATGTAGCGTGTAAAACAGCAAGAGAAAAAAATAAAAGGTCACTGTGTTAAAAGCCTGAAGTTCCTGTTTTGTCTGTAGCCTGTAACCCAAACTACATTTTTATTGGTTAATTTAATAAGTTGTAATTGCTCTTTAGTTCTGCCTGTTTATAGTTTTGATGTCGTGACATGTTTGACTAATGTTAAAATGATTCATCAGTCATCTGATTGTTTTGGAACAGCAAGTTTTCCTCAACAATTTAGAGAATTTATGAATAATGCTGTTCAGTGGTACATTGATAATGAATAGAGATAATAAGTCATTAATACTGTCAGCCTCTATCCAAAACAAAAGCAGCATGAAGAATGAAGACCTCATGTTCATATTTGCAGCATTACAGTCACTGCAGTTTTTGGTTTCAGAGCTGAACAGTGTGTGAAAAAGTGAAACTAATCTTTACGGGTTTATATAGTGATTGTCAAGTTTGTTAACTGAGAAAAAGAAATGTGTTTCAGCTGATATAGATGATGGTAAAAAGAGGATGGATCGTTTTAATGCATCATCCTTGTACTTAAAAGAAATATGCTGTGAGGCTTTAGATCCAGCTTTACTCCAAGTATCTTTAACATGATGTCGAGATCAGCGAAGCTTTATTTTCAGAGAAGACATGGATGATGTCTGTAAGATTTATAAGAAATTCTCTCGTTTTGCTACAGCTAGTTTGTGTCTTCTTATCGTTTTACTGTTTGTCATTTAAGTTCAATGCAGAAAATGGTTGTCTTCTCTGTGCATGAAGGAGAAGAAACTAAAGAAACTGAGATTCACCAGCAGTGGCTTTTTAAAAGTAAACACAGTGATGATAGTTTGGCAGAAAAAAAGCCAGATAATTCATCTATAAATGTTCCTGATCTGTCCCAGTACTAAATTTAATCGATCTTTCACTATAGATCTTTGTTAATCAATTAAATATAGCCCTGTTTTCAGGCTATTGATACAATGAATTTCAAACATAAAAATAATTCAGTGTACATAAACAAAAGGAACATCCAGAGTGAAATAAGCTATTACATATCCTTGTAATAAGTTGTAATATTCACCATCAGTCACTATAGGTGCCAATTTCTGCCAATACAAATCATTTCTAACATATCAGCTAAACTGAATAACCAGGTGGTCTCTAACAGAAACGTTGTAGTTTCCTGCAAAATCCTTGAATATAAATTTAGACTTGGTTTGGAAATCTGCAGGATAGGCATAAACAGCAAACAACAAACAAAGAATTTCCAGACTGTTTTATGGGTGTGATGACTGACTCATTACATTTCATTGAATTATACCTCAAAAATACTAATAAATCTTCTCGTGAGCAAGAGGACTAAAAGGGTTGTGTGAACATACTAGATGATTGTATATTTGCTCAGTGCACAAATTTCTACACCTTTAGTCCTAAAGGCTGCTTCTCTGAATCCAGTGTTAAGTGAGTATTAGTGTATTTGTTCTGGCAGCAGATCTAAGCAGTGTGTAGAGTTACACACCACAGGGCAACATTTGCTGTCATAAACTCTGCCGAACCTCTCTCTTGGCACTGTGGGAGCCCACCTGTGCAAAGCCCCACAACCACATCAAAGAAATGACTCTGCCATAAGACTTCAAATATATTTTTTCATCAATGCTTTCAGTGTGCCACATGTTTGCATTTACTACACATAAGTACACAAGCTGGCTGCAGACAGGGACACCACAGCTGAGGGCATTGCAGACATTCTTTTGGCTGGGAGGACTTTTAAGGCTCAGAAACACACACCATGTACTAATGTTCCCGCTTGTTTGTGTTATTGTTACTAGAATGTTGCCCTAAACTTCTCCATTAATTTACCGAGGTCTGGATTCAGAACTGTAATGGGTTACATCATGCATTGTAGTACTTTGCTTTGTAAAAACCCTGTCATTTCTGGAAACCATGGATATGCATAATCTGAAAATAGTTTAGTGTTGAAGGATGAGCTCATTTTTTACCCTTCCACAGAAGGCAGGAGGTGGATATCTGGACTCTGCCACCAGAGAGGGGAACTTTTTCTAATAGTTATATTAGGCTAAATAAATGTATTATATATGTATAGTGAGTCATTTTATTACATCTTTGCAGAATTGTTCTGTGTTAAAAGGATTGTATGTAGTGTTGATATTCCAAAATATCTCTAGTACCCTGGCTTTTCTGCCTCCGTCCATAATAATATACATTATATAGACTAAATGTCATCTAAAATGAACATTTATTTACAACATAGTATAGCAAACTATTACATTACACTATTTTCTCATCATATTTGACATCTTTGTCTTGTTACATTTTTTGTGTCTAAAACGCCATATCTCCTCTTTTAATGTGTTTGTGTCTCTTGCATTTAGGCTGAAATGGTGTTGATGTTGTTAAAGCTTGCAGTAATTTAAAATAATCTGTAAGTAAGGACAGGTGTTTGTGTTAAAAATAAGGGGTAAAAGGAGTAAAAGATACTGGAAAACTTCACTCAAGTACAGTAACAACATATTTGTACTTAATGACGTCCATCCTCGGCCTACAAATCAAACCCTGAAAGTCAATATGTGACTTTGTGTACACATGATTTTTGAAACACAAGATTCATAAACATCTTAAAAGGTTAAAACACTAGAACACTGTAAAACACATTTTGAAGGATGATATCTCTCACTGATTTACAGATTCACACAATATCAACATTTTATTCTGGTGTCTTTGTTGCTTGTAAATATATTAACCTTAAGGGACCCCTCAGACAATTTGTTTTTATTTATTTAATTTTTTTTGCATTTCTGTTATTTTTCTATTTTGACCTGGTGATCATTATGGCGGTCTTACATTGCGATGTTGATTTCCATAAGAATGTTGCCTTTTTAGACATATGTTTTCATCTAATATCAGTTACTCTTACATGTTTCTTATACACTACAGACTCTTTTTCACCCTCTGGGGACTCTGGAGCCAAGAGAGTACATACACATGAACTGCCATAAAACCATCAAATATCAATATTATGTTCTGCATAAACCGCTTAAACCACTTCAGCTCTGCTCCAAACCACCAAATATTTGATCATTTTCGGAATGTTAACCCTTTAAATGCCAGTTTCAATGCATGATGTCATGTCTTTTAGGAAAGAAATTTTTTTTAAGTTAAATATTTTTATATAATGAATATCCAACACCACATAAAAAAATGATCAGGCAATGAAATTAATGTTGTTGCTACTTTTTAACACATCCAAGACTCTAGTCACCAGTAACATCCTGTAGAAGTCAATAACGTAATAATGACCTATAATGTAATAAATTTGTTATTTTTAAATGTAATAGGCCAATAATGTAATAAAAGTCCTGAACCGATAACATAATAACTTTTGGCCAATAACGTATTAACTTATTATGTTCATTATTGGCTGTGTATTGTGTTACTGGCCTGGTAAAATAAAAAATAATAATTTGCAAATGTAATAACTGAGACAATAACATAATAAGTTATTATGTTATTGGCCAAAAGTTATTACATTATCAGTTCAGGACTTTTATTACGTTATTGGCCTATTACATTTTAAAAATCCCAAATTTATTACGTTATTGGCTTCTACACACCCCATTCCCCCACCATTCATTATATTAAAATAACTAATTTAGGAAAAAAAGAAAAATACAAAAAATAATAGTGACATTATGTATGGAAACTGGAATTTTAAGGATTAAAATAATAGAACTAGATTTGATCAGAGCTGAGGTGGTTTGAAAGATTAATCTTGAAAAAGAATAGAAAGTATTGATAACTTTTGCGTGTGTGCGTGTGTGTGTGTGTGTGTATGTGTGTGTGTGTGTGTATTTTTTTTGTGTGTGTATGTGTGTACATTTTTGGCTGGAGGGTCCCCAGAGTGCAGTAAATTCGAGGCGTCCACAAGAGTTAAATGAGTTGGACATAAGTCACTTTTCAGAAAACACTACAACTTTAGTGCACTTATAAATAACCTGGTACAGATTTTAGGTTCAGTGTTGCCACCTCATGTCAGTCTAAAGTTGCAAGAAAGTTTCAAGTTTATCGTACAAAACACACATTAGAAGGGAGTGTTTGATGGCTACAGCGTGGACAAGTGCTTAAGGATACTTGTCTGTAACAGATCCACACAAGTGGAACCAGAGGCACAACAATAGAGCAGTAAAACAGCAAACACTTAACCCTGTTAGCATTTCTTACAACTAATTACACATCTAGTGGCTCCTTTCAAACCTATAGATCTCTTCAGTGTCTGCTGGCGTCACAAAACCCCCTGCAGACGTTGGCGGCTGCAGAGCAGGACTGTTGTGACGCACCTCCTCCTTTTCTTTTGTCCACTCATGCCTGGACGGTGCAGCTGAACACTGACAGTCTGCAGCTGTGGTGATAAGAGTGTGAAGTTCTCTGGAACAATGAGTGCAAAATCTGCCCAATGTACAGAGCAGTGTACCAGGAAAACACTTGTGGTTTCAGTGTCTTTAGGGAAGTTACAAAAATCAAGTTTCAGAAGTCTTGCAGTGGGATACAGTATCTCGTGTGTAGCTTCTATTTTTAAAGCGTCCACCCCATATTTAATCATTTATACTTTAGAGAGTTTCTGGCCAAAGTGCTTCCTGTGGAGGAAGCGGAAAGGAGTGGGTGGGGGGATTAGAGGGATGCATGGTCCTGTCTCCCCTCTGTAGTCGGTTCTGTAGTTGTCCATGTTTCATCTCCCTTCCGTTTCAGCGTACCCCCCCCTCCTCTGTAATATCCTGCACCAAAGCACAAAACATGCATTTACCACAACATGTGGCTGAAAGATCACATTTTCTGTTTTTGTTTTTTTTTGTTTCTTCTTTTGTTTCATCACATTGTTCCAGAGAGCGATGGCTGCACTTGCCAGCATTGGAAAAATTGACATTTATTTCTTAATAATGAACAGAATGCACTGTGTTCTGCTGTCAATGGGCACTTGGTGTTTCTCTTGCATTAGAACCTCTTCCTCTTTCTTATGCCATTGAAGAAAATCTGTTTGGGCAGAAAAACAGAAGAGCAACGTCAGGCTTTGGCTTCAAAAGCTGCCTCTCTTTTGTCTCTGCACCGCACTTGGCTACAGTGGAAATTGCAACTGTGTGGCTTCTCCTTCAAGTAGTTCATGGAGTGACGTAATGAGCTGGCTAAGGCAAACCGCTGTGTCCTGGAAGTGGGAATTGTGAAACAGGAGTCCGTTAGGTTGAGCCACAGCGTTTACGCACATTGAGTTCAGTTCATATTAAGTCAACAGTCACTTCTGGGAAAATAACAAACAGCCACTTCTTGGATGTAACTGTGATAAAACAACTGCTTTTCAGGAATCAATGATCCATTTATACTTTTTCCAAACACACATTTACACTTTTATCCCAATGGACACATAAGATTTCTATATTTGTACTTTATTTATTGATAATTCACAACCCAGTCTCCAAAATAAAGCACAATAAGCAAATTTCAACATTTCATCCCTGTTTTTACATAATATGGAAATCAGTGTTGTTGTGTTTAACCACTCGTGGCAGTTTTTCAGCTGTATTTCTCAGAAATTGTAGTGATGTGTGTATTTGAGTGTTTTATGATTGAGTTTATGCACTGACAGCTGCTGATCCATTCAATACAGCAAAAAAATGGGATTAAAAACATTCAAAATGTAAATATTTCAACCAAACCACAGTCTTCTCTTCACCCAAACCACACCACCTCTGGTTCTTTAATGAAGATGTAAACTCCAGCCACTGGTTTTACAGATTGATAGAACACTGTATCAAGAAATATCGATATTAATGATTTTTTTTTTTTTTTTAGGCTTTGAAAGGTAAAAATTCTTTGTGGTTCACTGTAATAGTAGAGCATCTAATAGCCAAGATTTATTTAGTTAAAATCTTGGTGACACTGGAGTAAATATATAAACAATATAGAGACAAAAATAATGGGATACACCTACAGCTCTCCTCATTCCTGTTGATTATGAAATATTATCCACATAAAAATGTTCATGTTATTTGTTGTCGACACTAATCACAATATGATTTTACTTATCTTATGTATATTATTGTTTTTGGGTCTTCTTGTTATTTCTGTTATTTGTTTTCCCCTGTAAAGACTTTTTGACAGTGAGTTTTTCCTAGTGTCTAAGGTCAGAGAGGGTTTTATATTGTACAGATTTATGGTCTGTATAAATACAATTGAATTGAATGTCACATTGTCACTATCCTATATTATAAAAGGGAAGTGGACTCTGTGTGTGTGTCTTGGGCATCACACAACATCTGGAAAGAGCTGACTGCTGCAGTTTGGCATACTTATGTATTTTTGATCAAGGAAGAGACTAGCGAAAACGGCAAATTGATAAGACCAATATTTTGGGAGATATTAGTAATTTTGGAATCCAATAGCTTCCCAGTGGCCAATCATGTTGCTATGCCCAGAGTCATAAGCCACATTTACACTGAGATCCCGGAAAAAAGGCGAGATGGCGATTCCACCTTTTTGCTATTATTGACGGTTTTCCACAGCCAAGACCTGCGTTCCAGAATCAAAGGGGCAGTGACGCAGCGTATAGTGTGACGTATCACTTTCACTTCAGACATACCCAAAGCATAGCAGTGTTGCTAGCTTCTCCAGAGTCTGCCCATTTTTCACCATTCCGCAAATATTAGCATGGATAGAGTCCTTCGCCCAAAGTGGCATCAGCTCGCAGATCTCGGCGTCTCCCCAGTTGAATATATTTCTGGTTGTGTTGATATGTTTGTTTTTGTTTGCGGAACGAGAGGTGTTTCTTTTACATAGCGTCCCGGAATCATGTTTCCACTTTTACCACGGCTCTGTTACTACCTCCAGAGCCTACAAAGCTGCGATAAAGGTGGAACCAAATGATCCACCATTTCATTTACACAGATATCGTTCTGGAATAAAGGCAAATTATTCCCATAACAGAAGTGCTGTGTAAAAGGGACTGTAGAATCATCATTGAAGTGGGTTTCCTAGCAACAGATAAACAATAGGGCCATATTGCCATGGTGTCAAATTTCATGTGCAGGAACAGACATGCCAGCTGAGAGGTTATTCAACTGAAAATGCAGTGGAATTCACCAATAAAGTAAAGGACTGAACTGTATCAGAGGATCTAGAACCCGTGGTTCTCCATAGGTCAACATGCCAGTTTCTTATGAATATAAAAGCAGAATTTTCTTCTGGGGTGAGAGTTAGGAAAAGCAGATGGATACTTTTTTTTTGTACTTTATAGTTGATTATTTATCATTGGAACATGACAGTCAACGTTAAGTAAAATAAAAAAAGTTAAAAAAAAAACATGTCAGCATAGATTACAATATAACCAAAATTGACCCTAATGATGAAATAAAATGTTCATTGCAAAGATATAAACATCATTATAACATTATATGATATTTGTCAGTTTCCTGAGGGTTCTGCCCAGAGGATCACTAAAGTTGTTTCTAATCTAATCTATGGTTCTGTAGCCCAGCCCTCTGATTGTAATGACAAACTGCTGATGCCCTTTTGTGCATGTTTTTGGATACTCTAACATCAGCAGGTTTCATCTTATGGATGAAACCACAAGATGATGTCTGTATAAAACGTCCCTCCAATCATAAATCATAAAAAGTGGTTTGCTTAACTTTTACGATAGAGGAGGCCTGATGCCAGATCCCATTCACATTGCTCTGTTTCATTGAAGGCGGAGGCGTATTAAAACTCATAATACTGATTTTAAAACTGTCTCTTTTGTATCTTATGACTCTTGTACATAATCCAGTTACTATATAATAAATATTCTATTATATTTACACATTGGCTGTTGCAGAGCTGGCATTTGATGCAATGCAAACAACTTTGAAGCCAGATCATAAAAGATCTTGATCTCAGTGTTACCATATTAAATATAGTTATAATTATAAACCTTTATCCAACGTCACATCTGAGCAATCTCAGGTCGTCTGTCAGATAAAATGATGCCTTTGTAGAATTGCAGTAATAGGCTCCGCAGTATTTTTAGCATCAGGCTGACCTTTGTGTTCTTTCTTTAATCCCGCAGGAACATCTTGTTGCTAGGGACCATTTTTAATAGATTTATTATATGATGGCTGTGCTGTTTCTCCTTTGTGCAAATACCTCTCTACACTAATTACAACACAATAACTGCTTCTCTTTTTTTCAATGCAGGTTTGATCATATTATCTACAGAATGTCGTCAAAAATGCAGAGCTCCAGCAGCATCGCTCAGGCCAGGCGGACGGTGCAGCAGCTGAGGATAGAGGCCAACATCGAGAGGATAAAGGTGCGTTTAGGTTCCCTGTCATTCACAGCAGCCTGCGTGGCCTATTTCCTCTGCACGAACAGTATGTCACATCTGACTCTTTCGCTGCAGGTTTCCAAGGCTTCGTCAGATTTAATGCGTTACTGCGGAGAACATGCCAAGAACGACCCGCTGCTCATGGGCGTCCCCGCTTCAGAAAACCCCTTCAAAGACAAGAAGCCTTGCACTGTTTTGTAAAGCAAAACACCTGCCGAACTCTCGCTACTTTTGCCGCTTTGAGTCTTTTTTTGTTAAAAGAAAAAAGCCGATACTATTCACAACTTGCCTTAGGGCCAGTGTACCCACCCTCCCTTACTTTTTCACATGCCTGCTACAGTTTGATAAGGAGTGTATTTGTCTCTGCCTTTCAGCCAGATAGCAGTTCCACCAAAGAACAGGCAGAAGTCTGAAGCCGTGGCCTCGGATCAAAGCTTTAGCTCAGACAAAGATGATTCAAAGTTTCTTTTAAGGCTTAGCGGTGACTTTTGTTGCTTTTCATTGTTATCTGATGAGATCTAGAAGACCCGAGACCTCAGCTGAAAGGGGGCTGTGCCATGAATGGGAGAGTTCCTGGCTGTAATTATCACAACATACATAAACAGCCCCCCCCACCTCCCCTCAATCAGACGTAGGCTTTCAGCTTTTACCTCTTTACTTTCATCAGACGAGCTTGAGGAAACAGTTGTTGCAGTTTGTATGCCGCTGATAATGAACCCCCAAGATAACAATATCCTGTCGTTGGTTGGAGAAGTAAACTACGTTGTCCATCATAGGTGGATCATTAGAGGGGACAGATGTGACCTGATACTGATTCACAGACTCGTCCATCAGATAATAATGAGCACACTGCAACCCGTTTTTATTACATGGAAGTGGTTCAAAGTGTTCTGTCCCAGCTAATCAAAACTCTTTAGAGTCAACAATACAGCTCGAACACTAAAATCTGTTTTATACACCGTCACCCATAAAGTCAGAATAAAATATTCGTTCCTCTTATTAAACAATTGTGACAATGATTTATTCTCGATAGATAAAGTCTAACTGGTAATTATTACACCAGGTCAGAGGTGTTTACTGATGCATATAAATAGGAGTAAAAAAAGAGGAATGTGTCTGAAAACAAAGTTCTTATAACTTTACGGACAACAATGTGTCAGAGATTTCTTTAATCAGTGTCAGGGTATAATATAGAACAATGTCGACACAAGGATTTGGAGAGACTTGACGCTGAATCTTAATCTTCTTACGTTCAGTCTGTAAATGCACCCCCCACGTCAGACTGAATTGAATATGTACTTAATTGTCAACGTTAAATGTGAATAGATCTAAATGGTTATATTTATTCACAGATCATAAAACCTCTACGTCTGGTCCCATGTGTGTTGCATTTTCTATTTAAATAAAAGTACAATTCTAAATTATTCATATAGATGCAGGACAAACAGTTTTACAGGTTCAGACCTGTGTGTGCCACTTATTTAATGCAAACTCTCGCACCACAGTTTTACTTTCTTTCGTCAGCATTTATTGTTTTCCTCTGACACTTATTTCTCTTCAGGCACTTTAACGCCTCCAAACTCCTGATGACTGTTATGAGTTCAACACATTCCATGTTTATGACTGATTGAAAGTTTAATCTGACTTAATCATATATGTAAGTGTTACATGTAAGCGTGAC
>JAPTYQ010000019.1:24225152-24261866 GCA_029814465.1 Ostorhinchus cyanosoma
ATGCATTATAAATATTTCTCCCAGATGGACACTTGCACCATAGTTGTGGTTGAATAATTTTACTGAGTACCATCCAAATGTCTCGTTATTGGAATGAAATGTATCAGTACTTAATTACTATGTTAATTAAGTTGCATTGGCTGAAGTTGGGAATAATTGAAAATTTGCTTTTTAAGAGGCATCACGGTCAACAGTGGAGCCTTTGTGCTTATTTACTGACACTCTTGTTAAGATTCAGAAGGGACTAAGTTAATTTATATAAGTTAATTACAGTGATTAGTGCACTTTTCCAAAGTGTTTTACCTGCAGAAGATCTTGATTTTGATACTGTTTAAGCCCCTGGTCTGTACAGCACTGGTACAGGAAAGTGTCATTTAATAAGGAAACATGAAGTGTGAATATGTGAAGCATCTCATAAACAACTAATTCTATAGCAGGGGAATCCATACAGATCTGATTTAATATGTTAGCTAAGGTGCAAATGTTCCTTTATTTTAGGATTTTAATTTTATCAGCTTCATCCACTTTATCATCACATTTAAATAGGTGTGATGACAACTGCATGTGTTTCATGGACTCAGAGACGTAATCTTGTACTTTGATACAGGGTACGGAGCGGAGATGGACACAGAAACAGGAAATGACATCATGGCTCAACAGGCGGATAGCTGTGATTCAGTCATTTTACTATAAAGACCATTTAAGGGTTTTGTTATGCAAATAAATCGCATCAATACTTAATTACAATACTCTGCTACATATATTTTTTTTGTTGTTGTTTTTTTTTATTTTTACCATAAGCTGTTTAAAATATTCGAAATAATTGGTCGCATTGCTTTTTTTTTAATCGTCTAACCCATTTGTTAGCTTGCTAATGAATGTGTTTATACAATGAAAATTGCCATCACCACTATCAACAATAGCTGTTAACATTTATGAAGCATTTGAAATTGAATTCTGCCATTTTAATTTTCTTGTCCAAATATAATTACTAAATATGGTTGTTAGCCCAAAAAGCAAAGATCGTGTTTGCCAAATACCAAACTCGAGGTTTCAAAACAGTAACTCACAAACTAGTGGTTATAGTCCACAGTTTTTTGGTTATAATATTAATAGTAACCCTTATTTCATTTAACTCATTCATTCATTCATTCATTCATTCATTCATTCATTCATTCATTCATTTTCCGAGCCTGCTTTATCCTCACTAGGGTCACAGGGGTTGCTGGAGCCTATCCCAGCTACTTATGGGTGAAGGCTGACTCATATTTTAATTTCTAAGTACATTCTAAGATGTGTGTCCATTTGAGTCTATTTCTGACTTTCCCTCCATCTCTCGTTTTGTCTGTGCTTCTCTTTGTGGCCGGTTTTCCCTCCCAGATGTTATTTACACCTGCGGTTCCTGCTGTGTGAGCTGTGGTGGCAGTACCTTGGCACTCTTCGATGCAGTGCCAATAACACAGAGGTGTGATCATAAACACATCAGGATCCTGGCACAGTGGCAAAATAGTGTGCTATTGTGCACACATATGCCAACATGCATTTTTTATCATTACAGCTAATCATATTTTCTGAGTTTTTGGTTCTTGAGATGTTAACCCTTTTTAGGATACTTGTGGAAATGCTCTAAATTCAGAATAGAACATGACAAGACTTTATTACTTTTATGAATTTTTTATGTAGAAAATCTAAATTAATGAAGTTAACATATTTGATTCCCTACCCGTAAGTGGCAAAAAAAAAATAAAAAAAATTCCAAGACGTAAATAGAAAAAAAAAAACACATGTAGGATGAAATCAAATGTATTTTAGAATATTAGACCAACATAAGTGCTGATACAGAAATAGAATCATAGAAATGCTCTGAAATTCAACATAAGATTTTACTACTTTAGGGAAAATTTTCAAATGTTTTTATTGTCATGTAAAAAATCTAAGTCAAATAAGTTACCATATTTGGTTTCTGACCCATAAGTGGCAAAAAAAAGTATATAGGAAAAAAATACAAGAAAAACACATGTAAGGGGAAAGGAATATGCATTTTAGAACTTTAGAAAAACATAAGTGCTGATCCAGACCCCTGTTAACATCCACATTATCCCTTTGAACATCATTCCTTACATTAGTACCATTACTTCATGGTACCGAACAAAGCAGTAGAGGTGGACCTTCCAGACCCTGTAGACCACACTGGACCTGAGGTTGTTCTCTCACTGTGTTCACTGTAACTGTAGCTGTCACTGTCTTGTAACATGTGGGGAAATGACTAAAAATAGTCACTTGCCCAATAAAGAATTAAAGATGCGAATCTGCAACAGGTCATTCAGAAAGATGAAAACTAATACAGACACTGGTGTTCAATGTGATGATTAAAAGTGATAACAAAGGTGCAACTATGTAAAGCAGTAAGATAAAATGTGAAAATATTAAATACGTGGCTGACATTAGAGGCTTCATCTAATACATAAACCTTTAATATTTATTCAATATCTTTTGTTTGTGTGTATTTCTAATCTGTTCAACTTTCAGTGTTTGTTTGCTTCACTATTTTTGGGCTGAATTAATTTATAAGAGAGTTTTTTACATTTTCAACATCAAAACAGAAAGTCTATTATAACATATTTTACTGTGGGTGTGGGTTATTTTATTTGTGGTATTATTATAATGATTATTTAACCAGGAAAAAAGCTCATTGAGACAGCAGCAGAAGTTACAAAAAATGGAAATCACAGCTGTACACCCACACTAAAAATATACATAAACACAATAATAGTCAGCACTAAAAGCAAACTTGAAACTGGTAAGAGCATACATAAAAACATCACCATTATTTTAAAAGGTACTAAAAGTAAAACAACAATGTTCCTTAAAAGCATCTGAAAGCCAAACCCAATTCTTTGTGTTTAAAAAAAAAACACATTTAATTGACAGAGAGGCCAGGCGGACAAAAAATAGCAATAAATGGCTTGTTTTTTTAAGGTTTATGTAATGTTTTGGTGTTAACTTTTGGAGGTTATCATGATATGACAGTAGCTGCCTTCATGTTGTAACTACAGTTGCAGTTATAGCTTGGATAAGGCTATTAAGAAACCAACCCCTAATGTTTCATTTGGTGAGTTTACTGAATTGATCCAACTCAGTAAAACTCTGCAGATTTTCACCTGCGTTAATCCTGAGTTTGATCTGACTTGAGACATTTGTTGAATCTTACTTTTCTCGTTTATTCCTTCCTCCCCTAATTTCATGTTGTTCATCCTCATTTAGCTAAAAATATACAAATGAAAATCTGAAAATATTTGCTTCAAGATTTTAAAATAAGATTTGTGCACTTGGGAAATTTGGAATCCATTTTACTTTTTTAATTAACTTTGGTTGGAGCTTTTTTTAATCTTCTCTGTATCTGAGGGGTAGGTGCTGCTCAGGGAACTATTGGAAGAAGAATCATATATTTGGTAACCTGTTACAGCATAGCTCAAAACCTAATGAGATATTGATGGAAATAGACCCCCTGTTGGCTCCCCCACATCTCAGATAGGCTCAAGGTTCAATTTATGAACAAAACTTTGACTTAGATGATTGAAATGTGTCATTAAAGTGGTGAAGTTATTGGTAATATAACCCACAGTTTTTGTTATTCAGGTACACTTTGTCTTTTCTTCTTAATGTTTTACTCTTTCTATCTTTTCTCCTCTTTCTCCCTGTCACCAAGGCAGATATGATAATCAGTCTGTCAATTTTAATAATCTGAGACTGAGAATATGTTTATTGCATTTTCTTGTTTGTCATGTTTATAGTGAATACGATGCTCTACTCTGCAGTGTTAAGCTATGACATCTAATTTCTGCAAGTCACCACTACTTAGATGAATATAAATATACTCACATACATATATAATACAGAATAGAATAGAATAGAATAGAATAGAATAGAATAGAATAGAATAGAGTTGGGTTTTTTTTTACCATTTGGACAGGTACATTGTGATACATTTAGTTTAACATTAAATCATTATATAACAAACTAATTCATCATCATCATCACTAACAATGCACTAACAGATCTCACATATAGAACAGAATAGAATACATTAACATTTAATGATATAATATTACATTAACCATTATAAAACAAACAAATAAATCCAAAGTATGCCATTATGCTCCCATTCTTTGCCCTGGTTCTGACATTATTTGACTCCTTGACAAAACTCTGACGGTGGCTCATGAAGCAGAGCAGTTCAGACTGTGGCAGCTGTGGATGAGAGGCTGCTGAGGACAAGGCCTGGTGAGCAGGATCCCCCTGGGTCTCCATATCTGTCCCAGCCAGCCCCAGGCTCTGCCTGCGGGCCCCGGGGCCTCTCATTGTTCCACAGGGAGGCTGTTTAATGCACTATAATGAGTTTCGCAATACACCCTGGTGGCGCGGTGGTGACTTTGGTGTGGTTCACTCCTCAGTGTCTCCCCCCTCCATCTCCTTCTCACCCTCCCTTACACTGTGTACAGTCAGGATTACTCACATGTGGAATGCTTAGATCAGGACTGGATGTGTTGTTGCTTTAGTGTACAGCTTCAGTCAACATTTCTGTTCCAGAGATATAAAAGCGAATAGTCAGTGTTTTCAATGTAGTCAAAAATTGCTTGCAGGTGCTCTCCTCTTCATTGTCACTGCCAATTCAGTCTGTTTGGATCAGCTCCAGAATGCTCCTGGTACATTCATGCTGCACATGTTGGAAAAATGTGTCACTATACATTACAATACAAATATGGAGGCTGGGGAGGACGAGTAAGTGTTAATTGTGCAGGTTTTCAATGGTCTTTGCTTTGGTGTTGTATGATAATCTCAGTGTTGTTTTATAAAGGTCTGTACATGTCTTTGTCCTCATTCTTCATAGTCAGATGATCATAAATGTCACACTGCATTGGCTGATGTTTGCTTTTACGGCCACACAATGTCTACTGTACTCTGTTTAGAGCCAGAGGGCTTTACAAAGCCTTTGAAACTACACACAGAAAGAAAGAAATAGATGTGTGGCTCCATCCAAGTTTGACTGGGTGACTCCTTCAGTTCTGCACAGAGCTGGCATAAGTTCCATTAACTTTTACTTCTATTTAGGAACATTAATTCTGCAGTACATATATTTCTCTTGCTCTGTTTCTAATCTATGCCTTCCATTGAAAGCCGTCCTGTCTCCGATGTTAATCAAGGTCAGGGTTCACGGTCAGCGTGCCCTTTGATGGGTACCCATTTGGGATGCCAAACAGTCTGGAGCTTTGTTTACCTTTTTTTTCTCCATTCACAGACTCAGCTCAGTTGACATGCACAGAGAACAAGGCATTTTTGTCTGTAAAAAAGACCCGTTTGACATGAGCCAGAGCAACAAAGGGAATTCATACTGACTTAAGAGCTGACCATGAAAATGACACAACACATGCAAATATGACACGTTAATAACTGCAGCCGGTCTGTTAGGAGGAGAAATACCTGCTCTGGCTCCATCAGCTACCTTTAAAAATAAACTCAGCTGTGTTATTTCACAGCCCAAGACACAAAAGAGTCCTAATTCACATTTACACTCAATTTGCATTAAATTACCCAGAGAACGTCCCCCTGTGGTTTCAGCTGAAGAACACCCTCTAGTGTTCATTTCCACTGAAAGGTTGTGTATCACTGACAGAGGCGACACAGCCCACCCCTCTGTCTGACCTTGTACAGCCCCCCCCCAGGGTCAACACAAGCCTACAATAAAAATACAAACAGTGTGGGACTGAAGCAACAAGGAAAAACAGAACAGCACTGAGAACAAGAACCAGTGATGATGATGATGATGATGGTGATGCAATGAAATGAATGAAAACAATGAAACATGATGTTATTGTTTCCTCATTGCTTGTAGTCCCCAATGATGTAACAGTTTATGAGAAATGTAATAAAATTAGCACTTAACTTGATTCAAAATATTATTGAAAAAAAATCATGTGACAACTTTTACCATTACTAATATATGCTATAAATTTAAGATGGAAAAGAAAATGTATATCATATTATTGCATTATCATTTCAAGATAATGCAATAATGAACATGTTATTACAGTTTCAGTCAGGGATCAGGGTATATATTTTTTTAATTGTTGGTTAAATATTTTTTCAGCCATTAATTTCTTCTTTTTTTGGGGGGGGGGGGGTATTGCATTAAAAGGTACTCTACTGCTTCATTACACTGTCCCAATTATTCAGTGTTTAATGTTTATTGAACAAAGACACACTGTGGTGCTCTTACATCTATAACTTAGTCCAGTCTGATGCAACTGTGGGAAATGGCGCCATCTAATGATATAAATGTAAAACTGATAATTTAAGGTCCTGATAATTTAGTCTTCAGTTAATACCATGTCAAAATATTGCTGTGATTGAAAACAGCCGTCACCAGGAAGTGGCTAAAAAAGGATGCACTAAAAATGGAGGACTGGACAGAGGTTATAGATGACATCTATGGGATGGAGAAGTTGACCTTCTTTGTTAGACTTGATTCAGACAAATTCCACAGTTATTGGAAAAACTGGGTTGATTTTGTAACACTATTAAGAGCTGATTTTAATTGATAAGAGTGATGTGTATATAGACCCATGTAAACCCTTGGCTCATGCTACACACTTCAAATGTTTGGTGTCAATCTTATACAACAGAAAAGGGTTTCTGGCAGGAAAGAATGGAATGGGAAAACAAAACTTGTTATTTTTCATGAACTCTATTTTAGGGTACTGTGTATATTTTTGCTATTTCTTTCATTGCTCCCCTGTAGAGAATGTTTTTTGTTTGTTTTTGTTTACATATATAGTAGTTATATGTTTGATGCAAAATTCTGATATGCTAATGCTGCCTGAAAAAGTGATAAAAAAAAAAAAAAAAAAGATTATTTCAAAAAAATATAGATATATTGCTGTGATTGCTCCAAACCTAATAGTTCCTCCTTAAAATATAAAATGTTTGACAGTGGTAAAGAAAAAAAAAGTGAGTGTGAAGTGGAGATTACATTTGTGGGTCCATTTAAATAATAATAATCAATGGGTGTAATTAATAAATATGTTGCCTAAAGACTTCATGTTCATCAGATTTTTTCTCAAAAATTGAATAAAGATTTAATAAAATTATTATTAATCTGATCAAAGGATGGAAAGAGGAAACCTAAGGTCAGGACCAAAACTGGGTAGTGAATTAGAAGAGAAATTATTTTATACTAGTGTTATAGTTGAGTTCATTCTCCTAAATAAAAGAGAAGAAAAGTATTCTTTGAAAGAGAGTCAATAAATGTGGAACTCAGAAAACTGAAACATGCAAAATGATGCAAAAAGCTAAAAAATGATACAATGATGCAGATAAAAATAGCAAAAAAATCAAAAACGTAGTAACAGAACTAATAAGATTAAAATAACAACAAATAAAAGGAATAACATGATAAAAGAAAATAACATAAAAAAGTACAGCAATATATGAATGATGTAAAGGACATAACAGGATAAAAATGAGACAAAAAGTCTACAAACTAATACAACATTAATGATGCAAGAATAAAATGGGCTGAAAATTATGCTAAAAAGGATGTAAATAGATTAAAACCATGTAAAAGATGCAACAAGAAGAGAGTGACACAACACAGTAAAAATTATGCAACAACACAAAAAAAAGGCAAAGGAAAGCTAAAAAGAGCGAGATTAAAACAGTCTAAAGCCTGATATTAAAAATGTGCAAAAAGATTAAAATGATTAAGGAGACAGAGAAAGAAAAGAATTTAACAAGGTAAAAGGTGTAATAACATGAAAATGATACAAAAAAATAACATGTTGAAAATGACAGGAGAAAAATGATAGAACAAAAATATGAAATAAAAATAAAAGATAAAAAAAACCTAACAAGATCATAAAGGTCTAAAAACACAATATGATAGAGAACAATGTTAAAAAAGATTTAAAAAGATAAGATGAAAAAAATGCAACATGTTAGACGTAGTGAAAGATGTAAAAATATGAAAATTATGTAAAAAAAAAACATAAGATAAAAATTGTGCATCAAACAAAATGATATCACAAGGCTAACAAGGAAAAATGTAAATATGTTATAAATCTATATCTTATCTCACAAGACTTATAAATAAAACACATTAAAATGACATAAAGGCTCTTAGAGACAGTGTGTGACAGTGGAATAGTCATTAATGAGGAATTTCAGTAAGTTTGGTTTCCAAGGAGACAAAAGAGACTCTTCTGGGTCATTTTCAGAGCAGTCACATTTATTTATCTTTTTATACACATTTGCTAAGCAGCCTGTTGTGCTAGCAGTTGGCTTTGATAGGATTTACTATGGGATTTCCACAACGCTTACTAAAAAATAAATACAAGACAAAGTGTTCCACAGCTCAAAAATATACAAAGGTTTGAAATTAATGTAAACTTTGAAAACATTTTTTTGTTTTTACATAAGAAACAATTCAACGACCTTTGTGACAATGTCGAAAAGTTATCGTATTTACAATTTTGTACAAGAAAATACAAAGCTGAGAGCTACAGTATAGAGGTTGATCCAAATGAAATGCATCTAGTACCATAAGTTAACGCTTAAGTCATTCTTCTTTAGTACTGTGGTTTAAAAAAAAAAAAAAAAAGGTTTCAAGAACATTTCAGTCAAGTAAACGAGAGAAGAAAAACAGTTCAATGCCACTAACATGTACTGTACATGTTCTAGCCTTTGGCAGAAGCGTCTAGTCCACTCCTAAAGTCTGAAGATTACTCAAGGAAAAGTCAAACAGTTCCATGTAAAAGGTCTATAAATATCTCCAGGTACAGCAAGAGACAAATGAAACTTCACAAACATCACTTTATCAGTGCAAAAAAAAAAAAAAAAAAAAGGTTGGAATGAAGGTTCACAGACATAACCCATTGTGTACCCTGTTATACATCACTGTTGTGTCAAGTTACTGAAGGGAATCTGTGTGTTTATTAAGGCCAAAAGCTAAAGCTAATATTTACAGTGGACCTATGGGGACAGACTGAATCCCATAGGACTAATATGGCTACGTAGACTTCGCAAACTGTGCATAATGTTGTGTACCGTCACTGCAATGAACCACATACCTATAAACAGGGCCTTAAGGTTACAGCTCACACCTCATTTGTAGCTTATGAATGTTCTCGTCATTTGTTGAGTTGCTTTCCTACTCGTCTCTGCAGCCAGTGTCTCAAAAACGATTCTTAAATTTGTCTCTTATACACAAAATATGCATCTGAATAAAATATGTTATTAAAATACTAACAATTCATTGCATACTTCCATTAGAACATTTTAAGTACAAACCAAATGGGATTTCTGGTTCTTATAACCTGTTCTGTGTCTGCTAAAAAAATAAATATATTTAGATTTGTGTGAAGCCGTGGCAAGTTTGTACACTTTGATGGGGAGAAAAATAAAGGAGCATTTGGTACAAAACAGCAGCAAATGCCACATGAGTAAACCCCGGGACAGACGATAACCTGGTCTAAATTTAACGCTACACCCGCCATCAAACTGGAAAATCTCAGAAAAACGCTCGACTTGCCAAGGCCCAAGCTGCCGCTCACATATCGACGCTGATTCAATATCGATCCTGATTCTTCTTGTAAGCGGTTACGAATAAGGCATTTTTGATCCTCCTGAACACTTTCCACTTGCCTCTATCAACAGTTCCTAAACATACCGTCAGCAAACCAGAGATGACCTTTTTTTACATCTTTTTAAACATATGACCTCCTCGTTCATGTGCATCTCTCCTGTTTCACTACCTCCCACTTTTTGACCACTTCTCCGACTCCCACATTAACACCTGCTCCCTCCTCGTCCTCAGAGATTGTCAACTTAGTGCTTGGCTTTAACATTTGGAAACCTCTCCTCCAACATTTTTCAATTACAATTTGAAACACTGTGATCATATTCTGTCATTAATATCTGACTCTAATATACAGGCACATCCCATCGAATGTATGATCAGATGCATTGAAGCTTCACATTTTTTACCTCTGCTGTTCACACAGTGTTAGCCCTGATCACTTCAGTTGGGGAATCAATTGTATAAGCGGCTCAAGGAAGTGTACAATCAAATCTAATTGCATAGGTATTCACAGAATACATACAGTCCACACATATATTTTTATATCTTCAGAAGGTACTGAAACATGAATGTGTTGCAGGAAAAGGGAAGGCAACCAGTAGGTGTGTGACAGGGCAGGAGAAACAAAACAAAGACCTAATAAAATGGATTTTAACATCAGTGATCCTGTTTTTTATGGGGCTGGTCATAAACCAGAAGAGCTTTGCTCATTTCTGAACCCGGTTGCCTGTTTCTAATAAGTGTTCTTTCCACAAAGATGCTTCTGTGTGTAAAATATTTGAGCACAGGTAAAATTAAACCATCCACAGAAAAACCAAAAAAGGAAACACCCATGAAACTGCACAATATATATTTTGTAAAAACTAAAATATATTTTTATATTTCTGTTTTTCATCCAAATTAACCTCTTGAATTGAATATGTACGTATGAAAACAGATCAATACTCGTGCCCTCGCTGCTTCGCACATCAGTTTTCTTCTGGTCCATTGGTTTCAGCTGTAAACTTTCTGTTCTTACAGCCTGTTTCATGATGAGCGGTCGTCGTGAGGGCTTCCATCTGAGTTCTCCGTTTCACCCTCAGAGATGGCCTGCATGGGGGCTGAGTAGATCCTGCTGCGCATGCCGTAGCGGCTGCTGTTGGCGGGCGGGGGGATCCTGGAGCGACCCTGTCTGGAGGCGGCAGACGTAGGGAAGAGCTTCGGGGAGAATCCGTCTGCGTTGGCTTTGGGATAAGGGCTTGACAGCTGATCGGAGCCTGACTGGGGCTGCTGAGGAGGGGAGGTGGGCTCCTCCGGCTGTCGAGGGGACTCCGTTAGGGAGTCTCCGGGGGATTTCGGAGCGATGGGGCTTTTGAGGATCTCAGTGGCCGACATGCGGTAACTAGAGTCGGAGCGACTCCCCTTTTTAAGCAGCAGCAGTTTAAACTCCTCATTAGAGGTGCTGGACTTTTTTGCGTTCCTGTATATGGGCCCGGGGGTCTTCTGCAGGCCGGGTGGGGTCACAGTGGGTGACGGTGATGCCAGTGGGGAGCTCATGGCGCTGCTGGGTGGGGTGGTCCCAGACGCAGCACCGAGACGGTTTCTCACAGCCAGCTCAGTCGAATCCTTCCTCCCCAACACTTTCCTTTTGGACCTGAGAATGAAAAGTCCAGTTAAGAACCTCTGCAAACATTTAGTCCATCTGTTGCAAAAAACACTGTAAGATGTATCAGCCTGACAAACAAACATTTTCACACCATAATGTAGTAACACCTATATTGTATAATAATCTGACACATTTTGGAATAAAGAAACATCCTGAATGCAGTTTATGATGAACGATGTTATCACAAAATACAAGAGTTTCACTTTTTGCAGATGAAGCACGTTTGTGAATAAGCTGAAGCTATTTGATGGCCTTTATAGGAGCCCTGAAAAGACACTTAAACACAATACATACACATACAAACAACAATATAATAACTATAACACAGGGTTAAACTTAATATTAACATATTACATGTACAGGTAAAGACATCAGTTTTAATTACGGCATAATATACCTTCATCATAAACATGACTAATAACTACCACAATATGTATAATTTACTTTAACACGTATGGGAGTTTATTATGTACTGTATTCCCTTCATGTAATATGTGTTTATGCATGAGGACGTGAAAATGTGTCACATTTTGTTGTGTTATCACACACTGTGGTGTTCCAGCTCGAAACGCTCACCTGTGAATCATAGCAAACAGGTCGTCGGTGGTTCGTGCTTTGGTGGGCGACAGGAACACGGCGTCATCCTCTGGCCTTGACTCGTCGCTCAGGGGGGAAAAGGCGCTGTCACTGGGTGTACTGTCTGTTAACACACAACAGATGTCAGTACATTGGGAATGAATGGACTCTTTCAAGATGTCAGTTAAGTCAGAGCTCTGTAGATCTCTGACCAAAAACTATCCAAAACTAAACCTACTCAACATAAAATGATAAAGATGATAAAACAAATCAAGGGTCTACTGCGGCGATCTTAAATTACCTTTACTGTAGTATCCCTCTGTGTCTGTCGTGGACTCCTCCTTGCTGCCCGGTGAGGCACTTTCAGCCGAAACACTGGATGACTCGTCTTCCACTTCCTTGCTGCCCTCGCCACTGACTGGACTGACTTGTAACAGCTCTGACTGACCACACAGAGCAGGCACTGTGTCCACGCTGCTGCTTCTTCTGGGTAAACTGTGCTGGACAGAGTAAAGCTGTAACTGAGCGGCTTCATCATCTTCATCATCATCATCATCACCATCACGTGGCCTGAGTGCTTCCAGGGGTGCAGATTCAGACTCCAGGCTGACGGGGGTTTCTGCTGATTCTCTGTAGACCTCTCCTTCTGGTTGGTCTGTCGATGGCTCTGATGCCGTTATACTCTGTGGAACAGCTGAGGCCTCTCGGTCCGGCTCCTCTGTGGTCTCGCTCTGATATGCTGCTTCCCCACACACATCTGCAAGCTCTTCACTTGAGGTAAACAATGATTCGTACGACTGCTTCGGGGACGTGTGGTGCGAGCTGTGCAAAAGAGGGCTACTGAGCTCTGAAGATTTACAACTAGAGTGTGTGCTTGTAAAGTTCACAGTGGGACATTTAAGTCTGGAAGATGGATCTTTTTCATCATGACTTTCATTTTCCCTGCTGATGGATCTAAGCTGCACTGAATGCAGCACAGTGGGTGTGATGGACATCGAATGGGCGTTAAACACGTCTGATTTATGCGGCGCTACAGGTTTGGCTTTGTGTTTGTTTTGGTGAAGGATTTGCATCTGGGTTCTGAAAGCTGAAGCCTTGTTTCCAACATTATGAAGGGCACTTAGATCGAGGTGGGAGGGAGGGATTATGGGTAACTCTAGCTCTCGTTTTGATGTCGCTCCATCCCTGCACGACAGCGACTGCAGTGACAGCGAGGAAAGCGATGATTTCCTCTCTGGGACTTTGGGCTTCCTCTTACCGCTGGATGGCGACAGCGGTCCAGGGAAAAAAGCGGAGGGGAAGGATGACGTTGGCGTTTCTGACTGACTGGAGTAGCCACTGGATGGACTTGCCAGGCCTGCCAGCTTCTCTGGGGATGTCAGCTTGAAGTCTCCCTCCACTGATGGAAGTGACGGGGTGGTGGATCTGGAGCCAGACTGGGAGGTCTGGGATTCTGAGCTTTCCTGTGACTTGATGCATTCGATGACCGTTGTACCTGTTGCTGTGCTGGAGTTTGACAATGACCTGTACGGATCGTTGGACTTTAGGTCATTCAGGAGCCACAGGTCTGCATAGTCGGACTGTACAACACCTTCGTCCTTAAATGAATGTGCATCTGTGGAGCTAAACACACCAAGGTCAGGTAGATCGGTTGAGCCCTCAACTCCCCAGATCACCAGAGGTTCTCTGGATAATGAAGAGTTTTCTATATGACCTGATGAGCCCAATAAAGACAGCTGCAGTTTCCTGTCCTTGGAAGACAGTGGGAGCTGTTGCCCGCAGGTTATCTTTGGTTCTTTTTTATCAGGGATGTTTCCCTCACTGCATATTTTCCTTAAGGATGAACTCCTCTTAGGTGGAGACGGCTTCACTTTTTTTTTCCTTAAAGACAGGCAGCGTCTCCCAAGGGTCATGTGACCACTTATATCAGACAGGCCACAGTCAGAGCCAGGAGCTGCATAGTTACTATAAGTGAAGCTTCTGCTGCCTTTCAGACCACAGTCAAAGTGCATGGAGGTGTAGTAACCTTCAGTGTCAACAGAGTAGTGTGAGACAGTGTCGGCTTTCTCCGACATCGGCTTGTCGGAGTAGCTGCTCTCGCAGGTGGCCATGCTGGTGAAGCTGGGGCAGCCCAGGCTACTCTCAGCCTCTCTGTTGGGCTCAGGGCTGAAGTCCTGCGCACACGGAGTGTCCTGGTGATGGTAACTCCATTCACTCTCAACGGGGGTGCTGACCCCAACCTCCTCTAATATGTCCATAGCTGTGGAGGAGAAGGAGCCTGCTCGCTGTGTCCTGAGGCCTGGGTAGTGGTCCAGGAGGAAGCCGGTCTGGTCGTCGTTGGTGTGCGTGGCGGCATTCAGAGACAGCTCAGAGTCACAGTGGGAGGAGCCCGTCAGTGGCGGAGAAGCTGCTGGGGGGATTGTCTCTGAGGTCTGTGAGGGGCAGGTGGAGCTGCTCCCACTCCAGTTCCCACTGGAGGACTGGTGGTCATCCTTATGGTCCATCTGGCTTCCCAGCACCCCTGCAGCTGAGACCGAGTGAACAGGACTACTGAATGTGTCTGAACTTGACGAGATCTCACAGCTGCCCATGTCGGCCTTCCTGGGCAGCTGCGATCGGGTCCTCTCCATCCAGCTGCGTTCTGGACTCTCTGAGAGCTGCTTGTACTTGAGGCTGCCGAGCTGGCGACCAGGCATTGCCTGATCATCTGTGCTCTCTCCTTCATCTTTCAGAATTAACTCCCCAGGTCTAGACAAGAAGTCCACAGCATCAAACGGAGAGAGTTCCTCCTCCTCATCACTGTCATTTCGGCCATTGTCCATCAAATGACTCCCATCTCTTGGGAGACTCCGAGAGCGCAGACGTGCACCCACTGAGGTGGTGAACATGGCGTCAGCGCTGTCTGTCAGGGAGGAGATGTTTCCTGCAGAGTGGGACAGGGACAATGAAGCTCCTTGGCCTCGCTGGGACCTGATCCGCCTCCGAGATGGCGCTCCTGAGATCAAAAAGTCTTCTGTCTGGCAACCTGAGTCTCTGGTGTTGAGATGACAGGCCAGCTCCTCATTGGAGGGAGTGATGTCAGGACTGGCATGAACTATCACAGTCCGTTCTCTGGAACCAGGAGAGTCATCAGAGTCTGGAAAAGAAAGGAAGACACAGCTGTAAGCATAAGACATTATGTGTTAACAGTCTTGGGCAGGTGCTAAATGTACTTTGTGTTATGTTTTAAAGGGGATTTTAAAGTCCAAGTGTCTTTGCTTGTCTTTGGTTGGAATGAGTCTATTCAGTCATTCTCCTCCTTGCTTGCAAACAGCGTGTTACCCCCCCACTACTCTAAAAATTAACAACCTCCAACTACACCCTGAAAATGGGAATGTGTTAAAGGGGTGATATTTTGTTAAACCCACTTTTATCAGTCTTTAGATCATTTATTTGTATATTAGGACCCTAATAGTTCATAAAATTTGAATTTGAACCCCCAAGGTGCCGCAAAGCTATATTTATAATTATTTTGGCAAAAATTGAGTGGATTTCTATAGCCTGTTTTAATTTCTTCTTAATTTGTTACATCTATAACTAGTTACGCCACGACATTTGTACATATAAGGTAAAGACAACCTTTCTCCGAGTATGACATCATTGTTTATCAGCAGTAACGGTTGTAGTAAAAACTGAAAATCTGTCCAAACTTTGAGCCAATTACTTAAAATGTACAGTTGTTGGTTGTATTAATGAGCACAAGTGGCTGAAAGGGACAGAGAAGCACAGCCAACAACCTGGAGGGGGTGGGGTGTGAAGTGGCTCATTTGCATTTAAAGGGCCAGCGCTCAAAACCACCTTTCTGGTGTCATTACTCAGAAATAGGGTTGAAGATGAACCTGTGGAGTTGAATTAATGAAGAATTCAGACCAAAGCAGAGCATTTACAGTTTATGTAGACCACAGGGAAATGTTTTAAATGCATAATTCCATTTAAAAAAGCTAAATATCACTCGTTTCAAAAGATCTGGATTGTGCAGGCCTGTTTGGTTCTCTTACTGCATTTTCTTTTGTGGATTTTAGCCGTGATGCTCTGACACTGCAGAAACACTGTTGCTGCCTCCTGGGCTTACCCATACTCCACTATAACAATGAACTCAGATGGACCTTTCTCCAGCATAAAATGAGTAAAAACCAAAAGAATTTTGCAACAATAAAACACAATTGATGATCTACATTTGAAGATAGGAAATTGAAATTATGGTTTTTAATTCATACTTTGAAGAGCTCACTGTCACACTTTGTTAGATTCTATTACTTGCCTAATTTTGAAAAGTATATTTGTAATATCTATATATATATATATATATATAGTAATGCCATCTATTTACTTTCCCATACAGGTTATGTTTCTACCAGCACTTCCTGTGTGTCTGTCCAAAAATTTGGACAAATCTTAATTTGTGTGTGTACCTGATGATAGTGATGACAGATAATTGATATTCAGCTAAATCTAGGTCAACGGTCAAGATCTGGAAAAATGACTGAAATGCCCATTTGCTAGCATGCAGTAAAATTTTGTACTGACTCTAGTACATTCACAGTAAATTATTTTCTAAAAGTCACTACATTTCAATATTTTGCAAACAGATTTATATAAAATTTGAACTCAAGTAGTATCTTCAAACAAGTGTCTGCTAGAAAGTAAAATAAAATGGTTCATAAATTTACATAATCATGATAAATTCTATCCAGAGGATGGTATTGTGTTGACGGGTGTGTTTTTAATTTCTTCTTGCATTTCTGTACTTCTCTTTCTAAATTAAAAACTTGTAAAAAAAAAAAAAAAACAAAGACTAAACTCTGAATTGTAAAGTAAAATTCTGAGTCGCTGTGATCTGTTACATACCTAAGTCTTGCTGCACCTGTCTGGGAACGCCGGCGACAGTCCTCCGTCTCCTCAGCTTCCTCCTCCTCTGAAGCACAGACTGCGAGTGAACCAGCGAGCAGCGCACACTAGCATCTCTGTCAAAGCCAACCCCTGCAACGGAGACAGGACATCTGAGGAATCTTTGTTAAAGGCAACGGCAGCGATTCCTTCTTTACATCTACCACCGTCTCGTAAAAAGAGAAAAAAAAAAAACACGCACCACTTGGCTGAATAAAATTAGATATTGCACAAAAATAGCACACCAGAGAGGAATCTGATCTGACGGAGCTAGCTGCCAAAGTAAAACCAAGGCAAAATGGGTTTTTGGTTTAGAATGTGGAGGTACATACAGTACTTTTCTAAGCCAACTATAATCTGTGACATGTTTAATGAAGAAATGGACAAAAGTGTAATGATACAAACAAATGTAAGTGTACTGACGGGTTTACAGACCAAAGACAAAACGCTACCCCCAAGGCTTCAGCTTTTGTGTTTTGTGTTCTCCCTGCTTGCAGTGTTGTCTCTCCCTCTCCATGCTTTATGACTATCATGTGATAGCAGGTCAGGCTTTCCGGCTCCATAGCAATCGCAAGGATTCGCTTACAATGTGCATTTTTTTACCCTAAACTGTCTGTGACACAGCCACTGTTGGTGTGCAACTCTTGTTCAAGTCAATACGGGTTAGAATAAATAACATTAGGCAGGCCTTTTCAACAGTTCAGACATAGCTCATTTGCATTCATGTCACAGCATCTTGCCTCTTTGCAATCACAGGGATAAAGCATCGAAGCATGAGGAAGAAGGTTAACAGGACACAAAGCATGACTTGCACATTCAAGGGCTACATGAATACATATATCTTTGCATGAGCATTTAGTGACTGATGAAGTTTTACGGCTACTTTGCAGGTTTTCAGGAGCTTTTGCAAACCCTTCAATCTGCACAGTTTTATTGTCCTACAGCTAAGCAGGAGTGACACTGAGGCTCCTTTCATCAGACATCATACCACTGACAGATCAAGATGAAAAGAAGAGCTATGGATGAAGTATTGTTACAACATCAAAGATTCAGGCATAAAATAATGAAAGCTTTTAATTTACCAGTCACATTAATGGGGATGACACATGAGGTGATCACTTGGGAATTGCTTTTCATTCTTTCCTCTGGGGTGGGCAGCGGCAGGGCTTTAGACCAGTTAGTCTGCTTGTCCAGAGTGGAGGGGATGTTAAGGATGGGAAACTTAGACCGGTGACCTAGAGCCACCCCGTCAATGTCGGGGTCAGAGGGCGCAGCCTGCAATAGATGGATATTTGCATGGTTAGGTTGTTAAGGTTAGGCGGCATTGTATGAGAATGGTGCAGCAAAGTTAAGAATTAAACTTTATATTTAGATCCTTGCAAGAGTTAGTTAATAGGTAATAAAGCCCACGTAAGATGGTAACTAAGATTATTATGTGTTAATGACAGTATCATAAACATGTTTAATGTTGCAATTAAAGGTGTCAATAAGCAACTATAAGACATCACTTAACTTTATTGTGGTAAGCGTTGATAACAGCATCATAAACGTGTTTATTATTATGTTAAATAAACATAAGAATAACATGTTTATTGTTTAGAGGCTAGTTAAGAAACTTAATAAATGTTTCATAGGTTTATACCATTGTTTTTTGCGTTACAAATAAAATCACTATGTCATTAAAACTTTAAGTATTTTTGTTGATGTATTAAGATTAATAAACATTTTTATTATCGACTTAAGTATCATTAACTATATTTTTTTCTAAGATACACTAGCTAAAGCCTAACCAGTACCTTATTATAATTAATCATGCAGTTTGTTTTTCTGTACTACAGGAAGTGGCTGTAGTGATAAATAACCTGAAATAGATAAATAATACCAGCCGTTTTTGTACAGCCCACTTAACCGCCTGAGCTACAACCATTAAGCACTAATCAACACTTTATCCACTGTTTGTAGCTCTACCATCTGTAATAAGTGCCACATGTTGTCAAGGTTCATAAAATGTGACTAAAAGTGACATATAGTATAAATATATTGTTTTAGAAACGAAGCTGAAAAACTTACTCCATTAACACATAATAATGTTAGTCTGAGTCTTATAGGGATTTATAAGGGCCTTATTAGCTATTAACTAAAGCTTAATTCTTAATGTAAAGAGTTACTTCCAGAAAGTCTGAACTCAGCTTCAGAGAGGGGAATGTGATGCTTACTTGGAGATCAGCGATTAAAGTCAGGGATTACACTGCTTTTGTCAAATAGTAAGACCTGATCTGCTGAGGGCTCGATGTAGAGATTAGTGTCTTATTAATCTGAGGCAGACTGCTTACTGTCTGAGCAGAGGTAAATCAATACACATGCCCTTCCAGGAGCTGAGTTCTTTTTTCAAGACACGTGTCAGTGCATAGAATCCATTTAGTAATGGAAATGAAAAGCATGCCTGAGAGAGTGAGAATAGAAATCTCAAGAGACAGTCAAGGAATCTACACCACTTCATGCAAAAAGAGGAGAAACTGAGCAACAAGTGAAAATCAGGAAATATTTCTGCACCTGGAAAAAAAGTGAAGAGCCCCCTGAGTGTTTTCAAAAATGTAAACACATCAGACCAATAAACAGCTCATGCTGGTATGCTACCGCCGGTCCTTCTCTGCTTTGAAAATCTGAGACGTCTTCTTTGGTCAACAATTACCACATAGGGTTGTAATGTGACAAACAGTGTAAACAGTCATCTTTGGTCACAACACGTTAGATTGGAAACTCGTAAGTTATGCTCTGACAATCTGTGACACCCCTATGTGAGTCCCCCACATAATAACCAGTCTCCGGAAATATTTGAGAGGAAATACTTCATGGCAGCATTCCGGTGAACGGCAGCTTCAGTATCAATCACCGCACAGTCCTCCCTCTGACTACTGTGGAAAAAATGTTTCCACAGGCCTCTTCAGACGTTCAAAACTTGGCATAAATACTGTAGATCCCCTATAAGTTACATCCCTGCGATAGATGAATCTAGGCTATTAAGAGCTTACCTTGAGACTCCAACAGAGAGGCACATGTGAAACTGGGACTGATTCTCAAGCTGAACTGGTTCCCACCTCCTCAACCGGGCAACTTCCCACCCCCCATTTAAAATGAGCTCTCGAGCCTTTGTGCTCTCTGTTCCCAGCAGACCAATGAGACCCTGACAAAAACTCAGCCACAAAAGAAACTGGTTTCCTTGGAAACTTCTCCCAACTAGTAGAAAAAAAAATCAAAGGGAAGGCATTTACAGCTGATTTGTTTTGAGAACAGAAAGGGTCGGTTTAAAGAGTGTCTGAGGAAGGATGAAGGAGACGAGTGGCAGTGAAAGAGACGGTGGAGGACAGGGAAGAAGAGTAGACAGAAGGAGAGAAGAGGAAGGAGGAGGTGTTTGTAAAAACAAGGAGTGGCAAGCTGGTGTTTGTGCCTGTTCTTTGGAGCGGGCACAATAGTATATATAGTGAAAGAACGGCTTTAGAGAGAGAAACATGAGGATGTCAGCTCTTTCAGGGATGGGTACGGTAAGAGAGAGTTTCAAGGAAACCGCAGCACAGAAGGATCATGGGTAATCACAGACACAAGCCTAGAGAAGTGGACCCTATCATTAGAGAAACCCAGGCTGCTGGGCGGCTGTGACTGTGGCCCTCGCATCACATTCCTCACATACTGCAGCTTAAAGACCAGCCCTTCACATGAACCCCACTATGTAAATGTATGAAGAGTCAGCATGAATGAAGCTCTTAACAAACACATTAACTCTTTTCCTGACTGGATGAAGTGAGAAGGACTCAGAGCCGTAATGAGGAGCATGCATTTAAAAAGAGACCCATTATGTAACTGAAGAGCCAAACAAACAAGAAGGTAAGGAGTTATGAAATAAAGTGTTAAAAGGAGCACACAGTAGCCAGGAGGCTGGGAGGAAGAGGAGGAGGGAGGAAGGGACCTGTACCTTTCTGCTCCAGGGGGAGAAACGGCAACATTCGGTAGGGGAGGAGGAGCGGGTGGTTTCGAACTGAATTACAGGGCAAAAACAAACAAACAAGGACAACAACAAAAAAAGACACATGACGAATGAAACATGACCTCATACAAAATGGACGTCATTCAACAGGAACATACACAGACAATACAGGGGGAGGTGAACTGTCAAATACATGTGACGCACGACTGGTCAGAGAGCTGAAAAAACCCTCCTCATTCTTATTGACCTACTGTTTTATAAAACATAAACTTAAACATTCAAAATGATGATGGTTGATGAAGTATTAACAACCATGCTCACATAAAAACACATAACAAACACAGTGCACTTCTGTTTTTACCTGTGTTTGTGCTAACTGTGTTGTTGCATCTCTAACATCTCTCTCTGGCTGCTTAAGAGAAAAATGTAAGTAAAATGTTACGCATAATGGAAAGTACTTTTACTCAGATAGTGCACTCAAGAATACATTTGAGATACAAAAACTTTACTTGAGCATTTCCATATTTGTGCCATTTCTCATCCTTCTACTCGACTCCAACTAAAGTGTAAATATTCCACATTTGACTCTTAAACTTTAGTGACTTTTCAGGTACAGTTTTTCATCTCATTTCTGTCCATTGAAAACCTCGTCTCCAAACAAACTACTTCTGAATGATTCTGATAAACAAAAGCATAAATTGTTCCTTTATATGTGGAGAAAATTCTTCTTCTTAAGCTGAAAAAACTCTTTAATTAGAAGGAAAATGCATTGTCATAGACCAGGAAACAGGCCTGTTATCTGATCTCATCAAAAGCTCAATTTTTAAAGATACATGGTTCTCCCAGGACAGAAAAATGTTTCAATCATATGTTCGTTTGAATTTATCAAACATGATGCACTGTTGTAGAATAAAAAAAACCAAAAAAACAACCGTGTGTAAAGAAGTCCTGAAACATCTACAGCAGTAACATTAAATCAAAAACATCACATATAAATTGTAAAACATTGAATAAGAGCATTTTACTGCACAGTGATTACATTTCAAATCTTAATTACATTCTGTTGATACTGATTACTTCTACTTCAGTAAGACTTCAAATGCATACGATTTATTAATCATGATAGTAATATTCATTTATTAATAGTGTCACAGTGTGGTAGTAAAGAATCCACCACTGATGACTGATTTATTGGTTTAACACACTATCTGTTTACTTTCTGCTACATGGTCTGGTACCCTTCCAATAAAAGACAGTAGAACATGAGCAGCATCCTCATGTAAAGAGGAGAGTATGAAGTCAGTGCTCTCACCGTTGTCAACTGTAAGCGGTTCTTTTCGTGCCTCGGGCCAGTGTGTGGGGAGGGGTACATGGGCATTGGGGGCACCGCAGAGATTGAAATGGTGACCCTCCGCTCCCTGCTGCCTGGTCGTGTCAGCTGGTGATCTGCAAAAAGAAGAATGTAAAACTGCACCTTCAGACGACCTGAAGAGAACACAAATAATTCTGTGTTTACAGGGAAATTATCCTTATATCAGTGTTATATTAGGGGGAACAAAGACTCCAGGATGCAATTTAATACTATATTGATTTGTCTTTCTGTTATTTTGTTCCTTTGGGTGGACAGAACACTTACTGCAATGCCCACTAGAGGGCAGAGTGGCACCACCAAAAACAACAATAGACTCAGTGGAAACCACTCACCTCTGAAATTACTCTTTAAATTGGTTCAGACACAAACAGTCTTCTACAATGTGGAATTAATTAGTCAGGACAAGGAGAGGAAACAAAACCACGCTACCATCAGCTGTGTGGGGTTCCTCCACAGCTGTGGTCAAACACTTAGCAGAGCCTCACCTCTGTGCAGCGCCCACAGGCTGAAGTTGGCTTGCCTGTGGAGCTCTTCTACGCATGCTGGCCGTGTGGAGTGGTGGAAAATGTTCCTCTGCTGGTGCCACGGAGCTTGGTAATGTACCGTCAGCTTACTCTCCACATCCAGGTTAGACACCGCTGTCAGAAAATGAGATAAGGTGAGACAAACTGCATGTGTTGAAAAGCAGCCAGCATGAAACAGTGAAGGATAAGGGGAGAGAGAACAATTATCTGATCTGCAGAAAGACAGTGACAGAGATCACAAGATAACTGAAGATATCCACTGTGGTGTGTTTGTGACAGTACTATACAAGCACATCATGAATGTGATCGCAACAACTTCAGACAATTACAGCAAAAGGGTTTTCCATTACACCAATAATGTGGTTCCTCCAGAGCACAATACACTCCAAACCAGGTAAATAAGTGACAGTTATAGGGACCAAGAGAGTGCATAAATGTTTGAGATACAAGGTTTAGATTCAGAGCCACAGCCCGATGAAAAAAGCCAGATAATCAGAGAGAATGTTTGCTGCACAATAGCCTGTTTACTTATGCAATGCCGTTACCTGCAGCCACACAATGGGTTTTAATGCAACCTGATAGTGTGACTTTCATCCTCTAAACATTGACCAGTACCTGGACTAATCTCACTGCTCCCCTTCGAATCTCCTCAGGTTTCAGAGAGGGAGACGTTTACCTCTCAAGTTACACATAATGCATGGAAGGGGCTGGATGAGGTGGGAACCATCCAGAACTAACAGTGGTCATTTAGTCCTTGCACTGTTGTTTCCTTGATACACATGGAAAAGTCGTCCACAGACCCATGGTATGTAGGAATGTGCAATAAATAACCTAAACAATCTGGATCATAAATACTGAGCGAGTCAACACAATAAAAATAGTGGTCAACAACAAACAACACTTTAAATCCAGAGAGCAGTAGAGTATCAGTCACTCAGGCATTGACATTTTACACATTTGTAGGAGAGCGGACGGGAGAAAACTAAACTACTACAACTGCTACGCCTTTGCTTTGGCAGACAAACACATCTGTCAGTTCTCTTGTGCCTGCCGGACATTTCTGGGCTTGTCCTTGACCTGGCAGCTTTCCTGAAACTCACTCTGTCTGACCTCTATCTATGTCTGCTGGAAGGCAGGATCCAACCTTGCTCAACCCCAAGAACATTTTTAACCGGTTTCACTCAGAAACCAATAAAAATTCAAACTCTTAATCACTTCTATCACAAGTCAGTCTGAGGCATAGCAGAGTCAGACTGGGGCCTGGTGTGTTGCTGGTCAAACTGCTGAATATCTTAAGTGATTTTCTAAACCCCAGGAGGAGCAGTATGTTTATCTGTTACCCAGAGACAAGCTGACATTTTCCAAAAAACACTCCAGAGTGACTTTAAAGCCCTTTGTGGTGACCTTGCTGACCTGAAAACACGATCTGTGTTTTCTCCTCAGCTGTAAAGTGAAGTGTTTTTTTTCTTATTATTTACAGACCATCCTCTTGATTATGCTTCTTCTTTCTGAACATTCTGCTAGAGGTTTCATCCTGTCTGCAAGACAATAACCTAGTAGCAATTTTGTCCTCATGCTTGGGAACCATTTAATGTCATTATTTTGACAAAAAATTAGGTAATTAAATTATTATCATCCTTGTGGCTACAGACTAATGATGGAGCATGAGCTACAGCTAGGAGAAAGTTTAGCTTAGCTTAGCTTTGCCTGGAAGCAGCAGACAACAGCTGGCTTTGTCTAAAGTTTCACAAATCTCTCCCTGAAACCACGGAGAGCTGTTTTCACAATAAAATGAGCAAATTAATTAAACAAAGAAGATAATTAGTGTTTCTTAACAAGCTGGCAAGTGCTCGTAGGTGTATTTTTGACTTGTGCTTTGAGTCTTATGCTAATTGATGATAATTGCTTCCTGGCTCTAACTCCATGAACAACGCTGACATAATAGCAATATTCTTTCCTCACTTTCCAAAGTGAACATGCATATGGCTGAATGTCAAACTATTCCACCGTATTATCTAGGCTTATACTCTTACAACTCAATATTTTCATTTTTCCCTTTTTGTCAATTATCTGCATGTGCATTGAATATGTTATTGGTAAAGCACAACTTCGCACACGCCTACACTGTCTCAAAGCTGAGAGATCCAAGTGTGTTATGATGCATCTCTGCTGTGCACTGAGGGTTGATCTAAGTGAGTCACCAGTGATGTGTTAGGAGATATGTGGCCTCTGATACTGTTTGTCAGTCTAACCCCCTCCCTGAAACCCCACCTCCCTGCTGAGATACGAACTGTTGGCCCTGTTGTGACACCCTCTACCATCTCCAGTAAACTTAAAACCCATCTGACAACAACAACAAAAACAAGCACACAGACTGTGCTCTATTTGCCTGGCTCCATGCATTTGTCTTTCAATGAACTTCTACCGCTTTGAAAACAAATATTTCCTTCAACCAAAGCTATATGACCTTTGAGTTCTGTGGGTTTATCTTGATTTAGAGGTGCATTAATAACCTTTAGACCGATTTCATAGAGGCAGAAGTGCTGTCCATGTGGGAAACCCCTTTAAATGGGGAGCAGGGGTCAGCTGTTACTTCAAATGAGGCCAAAGAAAACAAAAACACATCAGCCCGAATCATTGACCTCTCATCAGCTCTCTCTTTCCTATCACAGGGTTGATTGATCTCCAACATGGACATATTGAGCCAACTCAGCCAAGTGGCCTCAACTAAGAAAAACAATGCTTTCATCAAGAATTATAAGACTCTTTGATGCTTTAGTGAGTTATTTTTCTCTTTCTTAATAGTCTTAAAAGTTGCTCAACAGGGAATATTTTTTCTTTTCTCCTCCACTCTTACTTATTTTCACATAATCCTGTGAACTCTCCAGGTGAGGTGAAATCAATCTGTTATCTGTACCCTGACAAAGCCTATCAATCTCTCCTCCTCCTCCTCATGTGGAGCAGGATCATCCCCCATAACCTGTCTGCCAGCAGCCCTGCAGGCCAGGAGAAGGGGGATGAAAGCCTGCATCTTCAGACTGCTTCAGCCTTGTAATTTACTCAGTATTGGCCCAGACAGGAGCCAGCCCAGCCAAAACCCTTTACACCCACACTAACACTCTCACACACCTACAATTTGCCACTGGCCTGGGAAACATAATCGCAGATGTCAGTCATTAGGTCAAACTTAGGTAAGAGAACCTAAAGAATGCAAATACTTTAACAATAAAAGGAACATAAAAGGGAAGATGTCAACAGCTCAGCATGCTGCGTGCCCACAGTTTGTTTATATTTACCCTATGTAATACTGCATGAAGTGACTATGGCAAAAACACCAGAGGAAATGCCAGAGACAACTTTCATCTCCTAAACTCCTACGTCTTGTGACAGCACTCAGCGTGCAGACATGCTTGTCTAACCACAGTGGTCAAAGTAGCAAGTTGTACAAGCAGAGCAGAGGGATATGTGAGGTACATGCAGCTCAATTAAAATCCTGCTAAATTATACAGTACCTTGCGATGTGAGTGTAAGACAACATCCTAAAGCCATGTCAGAGCGGTGTGGGTTTAACTCTGAGCATCAGTGAGACACTGTCACCTCATCCGGGTGTCCCTGTGCGTCTCCCTCGCGTCCTCACAGCTTTACTGCCACGCTGACCTACAGCTCCACTCGAACATCTGCTCACACTCCACCCCTTTGTCCCCTTCCCCACTCTAGCCCCCACCTCTGCCCGGCGCTGGTACAGATGGTCTGGCCAGGCCCTGACTTGGACTACCATTAATCTGTTTATGGTCTGCTACAGGAGGGCAGAAGTGTTAATCTGAACCGCTGAAACAACATTGACCGCTTAACCCACAATGGAGGAAGATTGAGGGAGTAGAGGAATGCCGATGGATGAGGCAGAAGATGGATATTCGCATCTGTAAAATCTTAGAAGTACTAATGTGATTCTGTTCTTTGATAAATCACTGATGTATCTGCAGCCTCTCATATCCAGTAATATGCTTTAAATTTAATACACTAGAAGAGAGAGTGAACTCTTAAGTCCTTCATCCTCACTACAAAGAAAACACCATCACTAGAGCATCACTTTCACGTGGATGGATAAAAGCATTTAATGTACACACTTAGTATATGCTAAATATATAATGCACACATACATACATTAGTGTGAGAATGAATAGGACTCACCTAATCCATGGAATAACTGGCAAGCAGATCAAATATCTGAGAGAATAAGCAGCATTTTTCCCATCACCAAAAATGTCAAGTTCAAAACTAAAAAAATGTCTCTAAAAAACTATCACTAAAAATGCCTGGTCTTGAATACGATGCTGTGGTTTCACTGAGAGCCTGTGTCAGCTGCTGGAGAAAACCCCATCTGAGGTCTGATTAGGAAAACACAAAGAGTAGAGTCCCGATTTCAGTAGGCACAGAATAATACCCGTCTCCCCGGTAATCCTCTCTGAGCCCACATCCTCCCAGCTGATGCTGGTAATGTCGATGCTGCTGACCCGATGCAGCAGGTGGGGCAAAAGATTGTTTACAGTCAGGGCTGGGGTGAGGGTAAAACCCACAAATCTGTGGACAGGCTCTGCTGAGGGAAAACTACAGGTGAAACAACTGCAACAACCCTGTGCAGGGAGTTGTTCAAATAACATTTATAATATTAATGAGCAAGAGCATCAGCATTTGTGCTTCTGGTTGATGGAAAGATAATGAAACATAAGTGAGGATTTAACTTATTTTTAGCAGCCAAGTCCTGTAGTTATGGAAGTTGGTCCCCAGGGTTACACATGAAAGGACCAATTAACTCAAAAGTGACCCCAAAGGTGCTGCAAGACATCATCAATTTGCAAAAATACACACGCACGCATGCACGCACACACACACATGCACGCACACACACGCACGCACACACAAAATACAGAAGATAAATAATATTTTCTCAATCTGTGCAGTATTTTCGTAAATAAACTAATTCGTATTTCTTTAAAATAATGAGTGTTTTTAGAAAATAGGGGTATTTACAATCCATTCAAATACATTTACTGTAAATGATCAAATGTAGGCTTTTGAAAATTATTTCCCTTTAACCCATGAATTACAATTTTATTTGATTACCAAAAAGCATAAACACATTGAACTTATAGGAAAAAAATGTAATTTAAATTAAAGAAACTTGCAGCCGTCACACACATTAATAGGATAGAAATGTGCTAACATTTCCTTTGTTAAAACTGTGAAGCGTTCTGCTGTTTCTGTGCATGCAGATTTAATGGTTAACTTTTAAACTATCAAACTTCAGCAGAAGTGAAGAATGTTTGGAATAATACTCCTACGTATTGTGATTTCTTGAAATTGCTTGTTTTGTTCAAAATTCTGTTAAATGTTGGTATTAAGGTAAAGTTTAAGGTATCATTTCATAATCATTTTGCTAAATATTTAATTACCTGACTAATCATTGTGGTACATATTGCAACCATACATATTTTCTAATGTCTATAATTTAAATTTATATGCTAATAGACTATTGATTTTATTGGCAAGAAAGTAAAATATTCCATCTGTGCTTCTTTTATCAGCATGAGTGCATCTTGAAGAAGAAAACACACCATACAGTATAAGATGAACTAGTTTGGCTGTGACTCCTATTTATGCCACCACACCTATTCCCGTGGTCCACCCCTCACCTCACCTGGAGCTTTGATGTGGGCCCTGTGACCTCTGCTTGGAATGTGATGCTGAGAACCAGGAGGCCTACAGGGGGCTAAATAAGCCATTGTTGCTGCCTGATGCTGCGCTCAGCTGCCTGCAGGTACCACAGTCCAGACCTGCTAAGCTGTAATCAAACCACCGGTTGGCTTCCTGAAGTGCTTTCCTGTCTGTCAACAGCAGTTGTTTAATTACTGGCTGAAAAATGAAAAAGGGGTCCCTCTTGACAGCAGATACTATTTATAGTCTCATAAAATCTGTGACATTCCGTTTAAGTCATTCTTTAATTTTGCATAGTGTAACTTCAGTGTGTGAGAATGACATCAGCGCTGCGGGAAAGTAATGCAGGTGTGAAATGGTTCTGGTTTAATTGCAGTGCACTAAAGTCTGGTTGGATTTCCTGACTTGAGGTCACAATATCAGCACGCGTTGGCAGTGCCGCAAGCCCACACACGAAAAACTCGTCGTGTGGTGAAATTAAATCATACTTGAGCTTCAGGAGGAGACGCAGCTCTGTGCTCAGAATTTTGGATCAGCGCCTGGATCGTCAAACCGTCTGTGGACTGAGAGGTACAGAAGGGGTGGAAATATGGAAGACTGGGGGAATCCCATCAGACAGAGTTTCCACTATGAAGGATGAAAAAGTTCATTATTTCACTATAAACATTCAATTAACAAACAATGGCCTGCTTAGTTCATGTGAGAATCATGGGGGGGGGGTCTGTATTGAGAGCTACTTGTTACAGATATTCAGTTGAGTGTCTGAACCTTTACACAATAATGGACCAGCTACATCTCTGTAATTACCTGTACAGTTAAAACAATAAAAGGTCTGTATTCTTAACACACACACACACAGTTCAAGCTACTAAGACTAAAAACCATTTTGGATCAACCCTGCTGCTGCACATGGGACATTTCCTGACAATGAAATCCCCCTTAGAGGAGCGGTGTACGAGCCCTGCTTTCTCAGCTGCTTCATATTACCACAACAAAGTCCAACAGCAATCTTGCGGTGACTTTGAAATGTTTTCCATTTTGAAATCTCCCTGTGGTACATATCGAGTGACAGACAGGCACATTGTCAATGTGAAGATCTCTCACTTTGACAAAGGAGAGTAAATTCAGGAGGGTTAGGAACGGAGGACGAGTTAAGTGGTGGTTAAAAAGTCTGGCACGTTTGGAGACGTTTCTTTTGTAAAGCATGTGGAATGTTCATGGGAGTGTGTGGTGTGTTTTATAGCACCGTAATGAGCAGGCAATTTTGTTGGAGCGTCATAACACGTTTATGTGACATAGTAGGGGTGATTTAGGGGAACACAAGTGAAAACACATTTGACTATCCATGATTCATGTTTGGCTCTCTACAGTGGGCAACATTAATGCAACCACATACATGTCATTATATTCATATTAATAATGGACTAAACCACTACTAAATTATACTGTGATGGTCACTCACTGTGATAAACCCTGGGGAAATTATGATGACACAGTGTTTAGGATCTGTCAGCTTTCTGTTTTGGTTTTACAATACTAAGTTTATTATTCTGAGTCACTCGTATGCTTGTTATCAGCTCTATTTCATAGCAAACAGCTGATTATCCCTCTTACATGCAACTTGGCCAGCCTTTCCATGGTGATTTACAATTCACTCTGCCAAGTGGTGAAATGAAATCAATTATAACAGCTATAATATAAAATCTAAGTAAGACACAAACAATGAACATAAAATAATAATTACTGAGAAATATGTATGTCCACTTAATTAGCCATTCCACTCTAGCAAATAATTGCATTTGCAAGAAGGAGGCAAGCTAAAGTTCAGACCACTAACCACTTTGACTCTAAAGATACATTTATTCCCAGAGCTTGGAAAGGGTTTTGCCAACAATTAACAGCAAACAAAGCACAGTAGGATGTTGCCACAGAGCTTCAGTGGTAAAAACAGTCCTCTTAACAATACAGTGGAATATACAGTTATGTAATTAAACTAATCTTAAGTCATAATCAACGGCTCAAACAGGAAAAGTGGGAGTTTCCACTCTAATTCCCAGTGTAAACTCATTAAAATTTGATTTGTGCTCATAAGCCAGCTATGTAATGATGAAATCATTTGTTAGAAGCTCATTAAATAAATCACTAATCTCCTCTGTTACAAACTCAATGCTAGTCTTTTACTCTGTCCACTCCGTACAACCTGACCCCTTGTTTACTAGCGTCCACTCTTTGACTCATACTTGCTGAGCAATGAAAACAGATCTGAGGAATGACAAAAAACTGTGAATGAGAGCGATCCAGCTCAGAGGTAACCGGTTGTTTCAGTCGCTGCTTTTAACGTGCTGGCTCAACGAGGTCAGAGAGGGTCAGAGTCTGCATTCAACAAACTTTTACCTCTTGACCTCCAGACACCTCATTATTAGGTTTGCACACAGACTGGGGGGTCAGCTCACATCAGTAAACACTGGAGTAAATCACCAGCTCATTCACTCCATCAGCCTCGAGGTAAACACGGAAACTGCACAGTGTGGATCACATAAAGACAACAAATCCTCTCTTTAAAAAAAGAAAAAAACAAAACCCAATTTCTTTACTGACAAAGAAACAAAAAATGGACACAGTTGATACAGTGCAATAGTATAGTTACAGAACAGTTCTTGGGGGGTGTTGATGCAGTAAATGTGGGAAAGACTGAACAAAAACCTGTGAAAAAAAGAAATAAAAGCCTATTCTCTGTACAGCTATAATTCCTTCACCCTTAAATCAGCATGGAGTTCATTTTACTACTCTGTCCTTCTGATTTGCTACAGAGGCCTGTGAAGGCAGCAGCACACCCTCTCATATCACATCATTTAACGGTCTTTGAGGTCACAGCTGACTCCTATTGGGCTGTAATGGCTCTCCCGCCGAGCTTGGCCCGGGTCCCTGCCTTCGCTCTAGACCTTTTGAAGTCCTCACATACACTCACGCCCAACCTCTGCAGAGGAGGAAGGGGTGTGTCTGGGCTGGTCCCTGCTGAAAAAGCTCTCTGGGTTTCCGTACCCTCCAGGTAAAGCTGGGCTATTAGTCTCGCAAATGAAAACGTGTACCCTTTGACCTGCTGCTTTTGTTCAGTCTGCACTCCTCATCTCACAGGCGGGAACTCTTGCTTGGAGTGTATAAAAAAAAAAGAAGAAGAAGAATTTCCTGGCTTTGCTGGAAGTAAGAGTAGTATTAACCATGAGGTGGAGGATAATAAAGAAAATGAAAAAGAACAAGGGAAAAAGTAACGTGAGCAGCTTCTGCACGGTCAGCTCCGTCAACATAAGCGAGTGCTTACGGGAAAAAGGGGCATTTAGAAAGATAAAACAAAAGGGGTTTTTCTCTAGCAGACAGGATGAGCGACTGAGGAGTGAATTTACCATTCCATAAGTGCAAAGCCAAGAAAAACACAGAAAGAATAGCAGAGGAGATTAATCTTTCAACAGCCGGCTTCTCTTCCATATCTACACATTTCACTGAGTGTTTTGTTCCTGTACATCACTCATATTCACTGCATCAGAAAACCTCTCAGGTGGAGATGCTATTATGCAACATCAAAACAACACCATGTACATGAGAAGTGCAAAATGAAATATGAATGAATTTGGAAGTATGTCGACAGGCCGCTGCAGCATTATCAAGACCTCTGGACCGACACTTAGACCTACTGAAAGCCTCAGCAACAAAATCAAGAGGATTTCTGGAAAAATATTTAAAAACATAGCAACTGTTACTAAAAATGTTCTTGAAAACTTTATTATGTTCAGTACTCATGACTCAAATTTGCCAAATATATATACATATATATATATATATATATATAAAATACTAAATACATAAAAAATATGTATGCAGCATGTCCTTTTATGCTGTTATTGAATTTCTGATGCAGAATACCTGTTATAAATGGTCTACAATGTCAAATACCTCTGGTTTAGGAAAAAGTTAAATTACCCATAAAGCAGGATTTTTTATTTATTTATTTATTTTTAACTTCTTCAAGGTCATGATTTAACTGATTCTACTTAAAAATAGAGATTTGGTAAACATCAAGATTTTTTATTAAATTAAATTAAAGTTATTTATCAGTATTTAACCTATTTAACCAGGTAAGTTATTTGAGAACTGATTCTTATTTACAATAACATCCTGGCTGAGAGGCAGCATACAAACAGAATTAGTAGCAGCACAGGTTCCAAGTACAGCAAACAACAGAACAGATTATATACACAACAAACAAATAAACAGGATGGACAGCAGACCAAATCACAATGACATATAACAAATAGAAAAGCTAAAAACACGTGCAGTGGTCCAGGAGTGTATCTCTCTCTTTTTTTTTCAACGAGAACAGTATGAATGAGGTGAGTTTTAAGCATCGCTGCAAAGAATTCCAGTCATAAGTGGCAGAAAATTGGAATGATGATTGACTGAGAGTGGTACAGGCTTTGGAAATGAGGACGTTAAAGAAACTGCTGGAACGAAGAGTATGGGTGGAGTTTTGAATGATGAGAAATGAGCACAGATAAGGTGGTGTTTTAGCAGTGAGGGGTTTGTAGACGTATAGCAGCCAGGGTTAATGTCTACAGGAACGAAGGAAGAGCCAGTTGACCAGTGAATACAGACTGCAATGGTGAGTGTTTCTGTAGGAGGGGTTTGGAGGCGGATCAAATCACCATAGTCACAGTCATTTTAACGAGAAGGAGTTTGACGGAGTGTGTAAATGAAGATTTATTTTGACAGAGAAGATTCTAGATTTAACTTTGAAGAAGAAAGTACTGATATGAATTTGAAGTGAAAGTGAACAGTCAAGCCATATTCCCAGATATTTGTAGGAGGACACATTGAATTTCAGAGCCGTTTAGTGAGAGAAGAATATTTTCTGAGTTCTTAATTCCTCTATGACAGCAAATTGAATATCTTTTGGATGAAACAAAACATTTAAAGATGTTGTTATGCACTTTACACTGGAGCTTATGTAGCTACATGACTCTTTTTCACTATTTTCTGACAATTTAAAGCCCAAACTGGTAATTCATCAATTTTTTTTCTTTTTCTTTAATTAAGAAAATTATGTCCAATCAAAATTAACATCAGTTGCAGTCCTAAAACACTTGGTTAAAAATACTTGTGATCTCTTGCCAATTTTTGTTCTAACTGAATTGGGATGGACCTTCTGTGTGTGGTTTAAGGTGAACATGAAGAGGGTGGGGGGGATTCTGTTACAGGACATATTTGTTTGAGTGATCTTATTGTTAACAATAATAGCTCAGTGATGTATATGTCTGTAAATCATGAAGTTCAAGTCAGGGTGACTCCTTTTGCTTGTGCACATGAAATATTGTACATTGTTTAGTGAGTCTATGTCAGACTTCAGCGCACCACTGGAACAGTAGGTAGGGGGACCCCCCCCCATCGCCACTGGCTATTTCACACAATGGGCAAAATGTAACCTAATACATCTACGTCACAGTTAAAATAAAAAGGTGTGTGAGTGAACAATGTAAGTATTTTAGGTACAAGTACCACTAAGAGGAGTCAATAAGACTCAGACATGATTCACTCACTGGTACATAACTGAGACATCACTAAAAAGCCTGTCAGTATAAACACATTTTCAGTCGACAGTGCTGACTGATGTCTGGAGAAAACGTCTGGGCCCACAGCAGCAGTCTTTACGTTTTGACTGAAGGACAGTACAATGTATGGAGCTAACCATCATCAGCCGTCAACATGAGAAGCATGTTCACCGCGCTCTGCAGCTGCTCATTCATCAACTTGTTATTCATTGTGTGACAAGCTGAGGGGTCAGAGGGTATGGGTCTGTACGGCACTCGCCTCGGGTCATAGACAGAGCCCCTGAAGTTATGGAAACAGTGAACTGACTGATGGGCACGAGGACGCACATGTGTCCAGGTGTAGTCACATAGAGGCACAACATCATTGTCTTAATGCACTTGGACCGTTCCTTTGCAACCTGGCTTAAAGTGCACAGGAAAATGCAGACTCTTACATAAGTGTCTGAGAAGCTTAATCACAGAAGGTTTTCTCCACACAGTTTCCTGTGTAAACACTGGTCTGTGTGAGCTTCAGACTCTGGTTTCACCAGTTTACTGGCATCACTCAGCGCTCACATGGAACACAATAAGCAGAACAGACAGACTTTGAACGAAGCGAAACACAACGAGGGGAAAAAGGAAACCCAGACTGCAGACACAGGGGAAGGTGTGGTTTGGAAAGAGACAACGAAGGCAAAATTTTTAGCCGAATGGAAACCTCTCGTTAACTGGCAAATATGGTCAAGCTGAGGTCAGCACCACAAGCAAAGTGACCTGTGTGTATGTGTGGGTCTGTGGGAAAGTCATTAGGAGGGAGTGGCATTAGGCTGAGCTGGCAGAGTAGGGCTGAGCTGAGCTGAGCCTTGGCCACCCCTCACACATCTCTGCCTGATGGGATTCAGTTTGGAGAGAGAAAAAGCTGGAGCCCTTGCTGGTTCAACACAAACTAAAAGCTGGCAGGATGGATGGATATACAGGGAGCAAACCCAGCAGCCTTTTCAATGGAAACAATGGAGAGGATCAAGCCACACCAGTTCCTCATGGTTTCCAACACCACACCCAGACAGCCACCAAACATGCAACCTAAAATCTACACAGCAAAGAAAATTGTTTGAGTGGTAATGGTTGGTTTGGTATAAAGGTCAGTGAGAATGGACCAAAGCGGGAAACAGCTGCTCAAACTCACCTCTCTCCCAGGACACACACAAGAGAGAGCCTCATGTACCTTTCTATTGTTAGCCTCTTTGAGTCAGCACAATGCTGGAATACAAATATACAATCAGGCACTGTTGGACATGATTCTGCTAAAATAGTGACCTGCTGTGTCACTGCCAGCATGTGTGTGCACATATTATCTGGTCTGTCCACTGTGTGAGTCTGAAACAGAGAGGTATGTGTTTATCTGTAAGCCAATGCCATGTAGACGGCATCAATACACTCAAGCTGCACCATGCTGTCTTCTCATACCAACCCATGCCAGCAAATAACAATAAAGGGATGTTTTTGTATTATGCTAAATCGAGTGTATCCATGGAAATGGACACATATGCTCAGAGACATGTGCTCATATGATGGTGTGCTTTTTCACAGCTTATCATACCTCAGCTGTGGGAAAAAATACTCAAGTACAGCCCAGCAGTGAACCATGTGTCCCCTGCATATGTTTGTCTACAGAACAGTGGGAGAACATTAACATGCAGAGAAATTAAAAAAAAAAAAAGAAAAAAATCCTATACATAATTTTTTATAAATCGATGGATTCCAGATGTACTTCATATGCGTAATTAAATGGTACTTACCTATTGATCATCAGTAGAAATCAGCAGGAAGCAAAGCCAGAGAGACATGAAAAAGAGAGAAAAAAAGCAAAATCAGTTGATTAGTGGCATAATCTAAGAAAACATCTTGTCATAATTTAATACTGTTTGTCTGCGCAGACGAATCTCCGGGGTAAACCAGCTGGAACGTAAGCAGAGCTATTTTTCATTACAGGAACAATTTTTGCTTTACTGCTCTGCAGAACGAACCTTATCATCCACCGTATGCTTTGAGAGTGTCCTGAACGGGAACCAAACATCTTCACCTCACTCTAATCTCTACCAGCTTGTTCCCTGGAGTGTTTCTCTTTGACATGACTTTACAGATGCCAGATTCGGCGTCTGACAGGGCCTGGCTCACGTGTCGGCAGCCTCACTCTGAATAGAAGTTTGTCCCAGAGGATTTGACCAGACAAATAAAGAAATGGACCTGGGTAAAGGCTGGGCAAAGAAAGTAGGCCCAGTTTGTGAATAGTGTGCTGATCCTTGAGGGCTAAGTGCTTTGTGAATGGCAGGCCTGGGGACTAGATGCCAATAAGCATTGAAACCATGACAGTCACTAGTTATTGTGCTCAAGGGGCATCATTATTGTGCCTTCAAAGGTGTAGTTGAAGAGCATCTATGCCCTCTAGATTTGGTATTTTATCAGGGTTGTTTCATCTTTTCTCTAAAACCCATCCCTGTCACTGTCTTACAGTGTTTACTTCTTTCCCGTTGAGCTATCTCCCCGTCTGCTGCTGTCTCCTTGCTTTGGTATGTCCCAACTCCACGCTCTGCTGTACATGGCCCTAATTTGCAACAGCAGCATTTTGGTAATGATGGGTCCTGTTGTTATGTCAGGATGTAAAATTAGTGGGTGCAGCTGATGACATGGCACCCATGACACACTCTGCTGGCATGTGGTGACAGTTTTACGCAAGTCCGAGCCCACGAATGTAGGCCAC
>JAPTYQ010000019.1:24261966-24275008 GCA_029814465.1 Ostorhinchus cyanosoma
AAAAAAAATTGCCTTAGCTTATCTTTAGCATATTAGAAGCAAGAGAAAAAAACTGCTCGAATTAGTCTCTTTATCAAAATAAACACATAACTGGTACCGTACGAGTAATGAAACAGCTTGATGGCTTTTCATTTAGCTGACATATTTCTAAATACTGTTTTTTGTTGTTGTTTACAGGCTTGTTCATGCTGAGTCTGGCTAGCATGCTGCATTTAATGCTAAGCGGTGTTCAGCATTTAATCTTCATTTATCAAAAAGGGGAATGCTAGTTTTTAAATAACAGTTAGAGAAGAAAGTGCTTCTACTGGTTGGTTTTCAGACCATTAACACAACACGGTCCAGTCTTCAAACGGAGGCTAAAGGTCTCAGCAAAAATAATTTAACAGCTGGTGAACAGGGAAATGTACTGCAATGTTTCAATCTAATCTGCTCTTTTAAGACCAAGAAAAACAAACACAAAAGACTGATGTATATGAAAATAACTGCAGATGAGTGTAAAGGTTAACTTGAGGGACAGAAGAAAATACACCACTTACCAAAACAAACACCGATATTCAAGCAGACATCATTTAAAAGCACTTTATAAATGTACCAGCAGCTCACCTGACAATGTCCAGTATACTGAACATGGACACAGATGTAAGTTGGATGGTTTACTTAAGGTGTTGCTCCATGTACTATGACCTCCCAATACGTCTGAGTCTAAGTATCAAGAATCAGACATAAACTGACAGTAAGAGTAAACTGCCATGTATTTATTAAAACTGTCCGTTCTCGTTACAACGAGTGGATTGAAGGTTATTTTTCTTTCTTGCACACATTCTGGGTGTGCTCTCAAGACAGTTTGGGTGGTTGCATGTACATGAGACCACCGGGTGAAGTTATCTGTATGCAGTCAAGCTGTTTTTAAAGGTGTCCAAATTCCACCAGATGGCTTTCCTCAACAGACTGTAGTCAGAGGCAAACCACAGGACAAGTCAGACCGGGGCTCTTACAAATTGTGAGATCAAGTTGAGAACAAATTTCAACTACAGTTTCAGAGTCACTTCAGATCTGTGCACGACTCTACAAAGTCAGGATGAATGCTGAGCAATAGAATTACATTTTCCAGCAACACTGCAGCACTAAAAAGCTGTGGAAGCTGTCTGTGTGCAGTAAAGATAATAAATGACCCCAAATAAGGCAGAGCTGTTATCACTGATTCTGGAGTCTCTCTGGGCTTACAGTGGAAATATTTTTAGTATATTTCCTGTAATTTAACGCAAGGTTTCAGCTTGACCAAAAATACAATCAAAACAAAATAAGAGAAAGAAAAAAAAAAAAAAGACTAATTTTCAGGAAGAGTAGGGCCATAATCATAACAAGCAAGTTGGGTTCTTTCCCCTAAAGCACCTGTGGGAGTTGAAGCCAAGTAATAAAAACACACAAGCCCTTAAATCTGCTCTGCATCGCTCCCTAGGTCCCAACACTGAAGAGCAAATCAGGGCTAAAAAGTACAACATCTGTTTGCTGTATGCTGTTGCCATCGGTGCCCTGAACCCCGGAGAGTTTTCTGTGATACTATGGAATTTAAGTTCCCAACTCCTCCACTGAGAGAAGAGGAGGATCCCCGTTCCAGCTGAACAAACAACACTTGCAACATATAGTGGTTTGGGAGGGTGTGTCTGTCAAAGAGAGAGAGAGAGAGAGAGAGAGCGGTGTGTGTGTGTGTGAGCGAGGAGGTGAGCCTTAACCTGACCTTTTGCAGCATACCAGCACATGTACTTTATGACCGACTCACTTTCGTATCCAGTAAAATATGCTATATATTCAGAGCTGAAGTAAGCATGAAGTTCACTGTGGTTATGTACGATATGGGAGTGTTCTTAAATTAAAGAAACTTAAAAATATATATATATCAGTAGCAAGTCTTTGGAGCCAGGTTTAATTTTTTGTCCTCATGTAATCAATGAAGTAACAGCAATAGCTCTTAGAGAAAACTGAATTTATGCTCAGAGTAATTTGATTTATCTTTATCAAGAACACACTGCCAAATATTTGATGAAATACAGTAACCAGCAAAGAGCAATGAAACTACACTATGTCTGTGATTAACATGGATACAGCTTGGGTCACTTTGATTGATGGCCTGTTTAGATTAATAAAAAGAGAATGACAGGCAAATGTCTGTCCACGAGGAACACGTGAGAGGCGTATTGCCAGCTTCTCATGTGTATTAAAGTGCAGCATGGAGCCATAAAGGATTAACACTTATCTGTCATCGAATCTACAAATCATAACAGAGGGAAAGGTGGTGTTACCAAGCACCCCATGCTCTTCTGCAATTACATGTTTCTCCTGTGAGCATGTCCACAAAACTGCTGAGGCAGTGACTGTGGCTCCATGAAAGCCACTGGTGTCAAAGCGTGATGCTGTCAGTCTGCTCCATCATATACAGAAACTAGATCTCCACCACAAGCAACGCAGTATCTTTTTAACATAGCCTCTGGCATCCCGGCCGATCCGCCTGCCTAAATATCAGAAGTCACCCGGAAGCCTGAGATTCAACTCCTCCCAAGGCAACGAATCCTATCTGAGCAGCTGCATTGTACTTTATAGAGAAAGCATATTGAGTTTCCCGAGGTGGTTATTCCCATACGTGTTGTGTTTCAAGTAGAGTCAACCATTCCTGTGCTTTTGTTTATGGCTCTGACAAAACTAAGCTGTGCTCAAATTTAATAGGAAGAGCATGTAGGGTGGCCTTCATCACACAGAGAAAGACACTTTCTAATCAATCAAGCCTTCCTACCATCATTACAGTGATGGTAAAGCCACTGGGTGTTTTATATGTTATTCATTTATTTATCTATTGATTAAAGTTGATATGGTTAACTGGTATGTAAGATCCTCCATAGAGCTGGGAGGAAATAGACCCAGGAAACTATTCTCTGTGTGAAAGGTGCCATATTTTTATTTACAATAATAATAATCTGCAAAAAATTGGCGACACATCCAGGGTGTCCTTCGCCCATAGGTAACTGGGATAGGCTCCAGCACCCTCACGACCCTCTCCAGGACATCCAGTAGATGAATGACTGAATAATCTACTAAATTTATTAGACTTTTGCAGGTTGAACCATTCTTATAAAAAAAAGGCAGCCAATTAAAATCAACAAAAGTGAAATTCACAACTTTTGATGATTTTTCAACACAGAACTGCAAATGAGACGTGAAGGTAAAAAGAAAAACATCAATCAGGAATGTGTGTTTCTATAGTTCTCAAACTATAGTTGCCCTGAGAAGAAAGGGATTTACTAGTCATATCTCTTCATGAACAGGAAAAGCATCAGGCAGACAAGGCGCATGAGTCCGGAGATTTGTGTTTGCGTTTCATTTTTCTTTAATCTGCCAATCAGTTGCCCAGTCTGTAATCTGCAGCTTTCTTTTTACCTTATATAGATAACACTTCGGTCTTTCCCACTCAGAGCACGCCTTCACATGAGTTGAGATTTGGAGGACGCTCCCTGGAGTACTGCCTGTCCCTTCCCATAACACAGGCATTAGGATAAACTAGGCACAAGGGGCCAGTAAGAGGGGAAAGGGGGGGCATCGACAAAAGGCACAGAACTGGAGGGATCAGAGGGGAGAGTGGAATTTCTTCATCACTTTCTCCTGGTTTTTAACCTCGCCGCTGCACTATCTATGTGACGCTGGACATTAAGGCTGAATGTGGTGGCTTTGTGTACCGTTCACACATTATCCCAAACGTGTAAACCACTACTTAGGCCACTGTGGATTTACATCTCTTAAACCACACTGCATTCTGTTGACAAACAGCTGAATTCTCATAAAACACACACTGTTATAATGAATTCCTTGGCTTGGGATTTAACGGCGACTGGGCAGAGCCTGTACTACTCAGCAGCAGTCTAACCACAGATTTCAACAGGACAGCCAAAGGGCAAACCCTTACTAGAAGGAGGCTGCAAGTCTGCTACAAGTCATGTCACAATACTGAGCTATTCTCAATTTCAACATCTAAATGTCCAATTCTAAAAGCCTGCAGAGACGGCAGGTTTTATATACAACAACAGACCACAAAGCACCAAATGGTGTGTCTCTGAGCAAAGTTCACCCTCCAACAGGGCTGTGGTTCAGGTCTGACCATGTTGATGCAAGCCGTTCCCCAGATGGTTTCTGTTTTATCCACACTAGTCCTTGTCCGGCCGGGGAAACAAAGATCTGACCTTTCCCCAGTGGTCTCTTTGATCACAGACTATTCCAGTTGTGAACAGAACAGAGAAAACACTGGGTCAGTACTGCATCCAGGACGGGCACAGTCACCGTCAGTGTGTCCTGATGCATTATCCACATGTCAAAGTGCCAGTTATTTCACCGTGTTTCCAAACAGTGAGTGGTCAAACTTAATTTCCTTGTGACACATTTCATGATGAGTTTGACATTTACATTTATACCTACCAATAAATCTCCAATATTGCAACATTAAAATACTCACAAAGTGATTTTCCGCTCATCTGAAGTTGGAGCACTGCAAATGAAATGTTTCCATATTCAACACTGTAGATAATAGCTGTTAAAGGCCTGGTGACAACCACATAGGAAAATAGTTGTTAAAGGTCTGGAAACATCCAAAGTACTTGTTTCCTCTGATATTTCCCTCGGTGAACCCTGTCCTTTTCATGATCTAATACCTCTAACACTGTAGATGTGATTTTATAAATAATCTCAATATACACAGTTATTCACGTTCTATGAAAACTGAAGTCTTATTGTCTATCAATAACATTGATCATACTGGTTAAATTATGTCACTTATACTTAGATTGAATCCAGCTAGGGTTAAACACACAGTATGTATTATTTGCAATTAGGGGTCCATCAATCAAACTAAAAGAAAATATTTAGTAGTAGATGATGTCACGAAGTAGGCCTACTGTGGGATTGTGTTACAGAAGAAGAAATGTATTAAAGTTTTGTTCATAGTGTGTTTAGTGACATATATTTACATGTAATTACATTTTAATGAAATAGTTACAAGTAACTTCAACAATAATGTTGCAGAAGGCATATATACGAGAATCTCTTGTATCTACTGATAGTTTACCAAATGACACACGCCATTAAACATAACAAAATTATAATGTTTTTAATTTTAATTTAGTTTTTAATGCAGAACTGTTACATATTGTTGTATTGTTCTGGACTCTGTGCTGCCCAGTGTTTGTCTGTCACCAAGTGTCTGTTCTTTGTTGTTTGTTCTCTGTGGTCTTCTTTTCCTTTTCCTCTGTCCACTATCCCCAGCTGGTTCAGGCAGATGGCCACCTACCCAGAGCCCGATTCTGTCTGAGGTTTTTCCCTCCGTAAAGGAAGTTTTTCCTCCCCACTGTTGCCTTAGGCTTCCTCCTGAAGGATTTGGTGAGTTTCCTCTACATATAGTCTTTGTAAGGCTTTGATCTGAATTTTTGAAGGACCTTGAAACAATCATGTGTTACGATCTTACAACTGAAATATTTACTTTGTTCAGCTGAACTACATAGTATGTTTTGTAGAATTGAAACAGCAATGCATTTTGAATATATGGATCCTTATAATGTGATTGTATATAGTAATTCAATGGAAATTAATAATGCATGTAAGTATTATACTGTTTTATAGTTTTACTGAAATGTAAGGTGTTGTTTACCCTCATTGCAGTGTTCAGTGAAGAGGAGAATGTACTGATAATGGAAACACTTTTCATCTGATAAAAATCCACTCTGACCTGCATGTGTTCAATTTCAGGTCAGCTTTTTTAAAATCACCTTTAGGATAAAGTAAACCCAGCTGTATCTCTAGGTCCTGAACCTGACTACATTTTTTGGGTTGTAAAGGATTACGTGGATCCTTCCACATTCTGAAGCTACAAAAGAAACGGATTAGGGTTATATTCATCAATTAGGGTATATTTTCCTGACAAGCTTGTGCTGGCCATTTTCCGCAGCTCTCAAGTTTCAAAAGCACCTCCAGAAAATACCTCAGAAGTGGTGGACCCGGTCTGCCAAGAGACTATGAAGTCATCGCAGGCGCGTTCCTGCCTGACATGCTAACATTATGTAACCAAAACCCAGAGAAAAACTCTCATCAGCCCAGATGGGAAGCAGAGTTTAACTTTAAAACAACGCTGAGCTCTTCTTCTGATGTCAGTTTTAAATGTCAACACGTTATCAAATATAATCTCACAGCTCATTATCACCTGACTGATCACCCGCAGCAGATTCATAGTCATAGATTTCATTTCCCTGCCATTGTAAACCTGTTTTACAAAACTGAACATTGCCCATGATTAGTTATTTAAATAAGACCGCATTGATCATATCTGAATCCTACAAAACCAAGATAAGATTGCAGCTTCACTGTAGCCAATTTTCATCCGTGTGCAGACTGAGTGGCTGCACGGTTACAGCTTTACACAAGTTCAAATAAAACACACTGTGAATAGGTAATCACACTCTCTGGGGTCCAAATACACTACCATCTCTGCGTGCTGCTGCTATTGGCCAGAAGTGCGTGGTCTACTAGCCAATGACATTGCTCTGCATTGTTACCGTGTGTGTTCAGTTCTCCTCGCTGTGTGGGGTGCATGGTGAAAAGGGGGGCTGCTCAAAACAGGGCCGACCTCAATACTGAAGCCATCCAAGCAAGATGATTTCATTGTCTCCTCCTTTCATTGCCCTTCCCCATTTAGAGGAATAATTTGTTATATAAACAGCCCCTTCAGTAGCATGTCACACGAGCGCTGCAAGACACTTTCACTACTATACTATCTTGCTTTTAAAAGACACACCCACAGAAAACCAAATACTGTCTAAATTAAAACATTTCCATTGTGAATCAGCACATTTTTTTCTTGTGTTTCTTCTCCAAAGTCTTATTCCAGTAAAGACCATTCTGCAAAGGCTAGCATTCCACTCTCTGTGTAGCTACAAGATCAGTATCCACCTTTTCTTTGCAGAAATTCTGTTCCAGTATAAATACAAGCAGGCAGCTTAAGCTCAACTTGCCTGGCAACACAGCTCTGGTGATCTGCTTGCACTGTACAAACCGCCGCTCCAGTCCAGATATCCCACAGATCCTGACCAGAGTTTCCTCATCCCCTGTGCCTCGTGAAATCTCCTGCAACTTGTCTGAGAGAGTAACCTCACAGACTTCAACTAAAGACAGGTTCTCTAAAGAAGCAGCTAAAACAATCTGGGTACAATTACACCCACCTTAATTTCCAAATGAGTGTTTTTTAAAGGGCAGCTGTAATTTTGACTGACCTTCCATTTTGATATGATTGCTAACGTCTGCTTGGATGTATTGAGTGTTTATCCACTGTAAAATCTAGTGTTTAAACTCATCTGGATGGATCACATTACAGTTTTGTCCTAGTTTCTCTTCTCTGCAATGTGTGCCCCACGCCCTTCATTTCAAGTACTTTCCAGCCACCATGCTGAAGACCATGCTGAAGATCTACTGTCAACTGGTGATAAATGACAGGACCCAGTCTATGAATCCTGCTCCTGTGTTACCCAATACTGATTAATCCAGAAATTAAAAGGTTAACAAACTGTAGCTCTCATTCATATAGCACTGTAGAAGTTTGGATGAGCACAGAAGTCACAGTTGACTCTTTTTCAGTTATTCAACCCACTCCATTCATTCATCTGACCTACACATCGACATGCACTCTGATCTGTGCCATTATTGCACAGATGTTCCAGAGCACCGCTTGAGCATAGTCACCTCTAAATACAAATGTGTGTTATCCTGTACAACTCTGATGTGCAGTAAGAGTCCTGTCTGAAAGAGTATTAGTAACATTTGCTCCTGCTTGTGTGCTGACTCAAACTTTGGCTTTGGAGTTTGTGTTGTGCGGAGATCTGGTTACTAGTGGACTTTGAAAATACAGCATTGTTACAGTGACGGAGCAAAAAAGAGGCATGCAGGAGCGAGTAGAAGGATTTTTCATGGTAGAATTAAGCAAAGAAAGAAGATTATTTACAGTCTATTCACACATTAGACTGCGATTACTACATGTAAATTCATTCAGGTTGCATATTGTATCTTTAAAAGTTATATACTTGTGCATGCTCATATTGTTGTGTTATATTTGTAGACATAGAGTTCACTAACATAAAAAAAACAACAAAAACTCTGCATAAGAGTCTCACATATTGAACCTTTTGTGTTTTTTTTTTAAATACTATGAGATAGTGAAATTACTTTTTAATTGTGTAGATAAACAGAATACAGAAAATAAAACTGTGTTTATCCTATACAAGACCCTGCATTGTCAAAACAAAAACACATGCTTCAAAAGCCGACAAATACATTGTGTTATGTTTCTGTATTGGCCAATAGAGGCCGACTGACTTAAATTTTCCATTCAATCTGTAACTGTGGTTTTGTCTGAAAGATGTGGCAGCTCCAGTACGTCGCTGCAGACTCTGGGCAAAAGGGTGATTTAAGAACGCATTTACAAAAGCCAAGGATTAGGCTTCTTTCAGAAGAAGCACAGGGAGAAGTGTGTATATAGTGAGAGTATGTGTGCGGGGGGGTTTAAAGATGTCCTTTCTCCACATGTGAAAGACCCCAGACTCAGCAGCCACCACTCAGTTATGCGTGACCACTAGCCCCTCCCCATAATGAGCTTTTATCTGTGAAAGGACTCATTGGTTTGTTTGTGTGGTTGGTTTCATCTTCAACAATATCCCTGAGCTTCACTAATCACTAACTGTAAATTCAACTCTAATTCCACTGCTTCCTACAGCACTGAGATCGTCAGACACTCATTAATCTACTTCCTGATGTCTCAGATCTTCTCAGCCTGCCAGCACACAAACACAAGAATAACTGTGCAAACAGTAAATATTGGATAACTGGCAAACTCCTCTGTCTCCACTCTGCTTCTTGACTGTTCTGCGTTATAACCTTCTTGTGTGGTCAGGAGGCTGCTCAAGAGAGCTGCAGGAATGTGAGCAAAGGGAGAAGCCAATAATGCTTTTAGAGCCACCAAAATCTTGTACACAAGCCACCAGTATAGTTCCTGTGGTTCCCTTTGTGCAGAGCAGGCTCCCTTTGAGGAAGAGACACAATGAGATAAGAGATTTTAATTGGCACAGGTTCCATGGCCACTTATAAGAGCAGACTTGGGCCCTGGGGAAAGGAAAAGGAGGAAAAGAAAGGAAAAAGAGGCTTCCAAAATTAAGTAAAAAGTACAATATCTTTTTTTCCACTTTTCTGACTAAGTAGGAGAGACAATCCCACGTCTAGGAAATGAATGGCTTACACAGTGTGGGAATGATCCGGGGAAGTGACTGTGATTAGTCTGGCTCCAGTGGGCATGATATCACAGAAGGGTGAACCTGGCCCAACAGGAATGCTCATAGAGAGATGAGGAAGACGCTGTGTGAGTGAGCAAACTGAGAAGTGAAGGGCTGTTCATGAGAGGGAGGGGGAGGGAGAAGCCGAAGGAACAAGCATGGTAATTTGGTCTCCACAGTCTGACAGTGATTTCTAGGATGGTAATCACATCAACTCTGTAGCTGAGGCAGAGTGACATCACTGTGAGCGGCTCGCTTATCCCGCCCTGGCAGGTCCCGATGGAAATCCAACAGTGATGAGTCTGTGGGCTTCACTGCAGCCACACACAACTCCTAATCACAAGAAAGAGGATTGTTAGCTAACAAGTAATACCCAAAAAGTAGTGAAACGGCAGCCTGTTTAATTCTTTCAATCTGACCAGTTTCAACCAGTTTATAAGAATCAAAGTTATGCCTTCAGTAAGTGCACACATACTTTGGAACTAAACCCTTTTAATATTAGATTTGTCTCCTTTTTTGGAAACTTGCTAAAAGCAACTGAGCTGAGAGACAAGTGGAGCCTTTTTGATCTGAATATTAATGGCCAGATAATGGAATGTGCTTGGAATAAATATTAAAATCATCCATAAATATCAGGAGTCAGGGCTCAAGGCTGAAACGGGCCTGTGTCAGTGCCTGACTCGGCAGATATTTGAATAAAAACACGTGATTAAAAGGTGGCTTGGGTCAGCAGAACAACACACCAGATGTCAGCGGGCGCCTGTGAGGGCGGAGTTTGTGATTGATGCTGAATATTAATGAAAGAAAGAGGGCTTTTCCACATGCTCTGCCTTTGCCCCCAATAAGGGTCACCAGCAGTGCCACCAAACTTCACAGGGGTGTAAGTGTGTCACCTACAGGATCCCCTTTAACCAGAAGATTAGGGGCGACCAGTGTCCCAGATTGGACAGATCTGGACATGTGTTTTTACACAGACCTGACACATATGATATCTAACATTTACACAATAACATACGTTTGTTACTTGTTTGTAACAATGCTCAAATTCACAGAAATCCATAACTTTTTTTTAATGTAACAGCTTGTTTCACTCGGTTGTCCGTTTTGTCATATCTTAATGGTAAACACTGCAGTAAATGCTGCACAGGATTAGAGCAATATTTTGGTTACACTGCATAATTTTTGTAGTTTGTGGCACAATAATCCAGCAGAGAGCTACTTCACTGATATATTCCAAAAATCAGTCTAACTTATGAGACATGTGGTTTATGCAAACCAGCAATTTAGTAGGTACCATAATGTGTAAACAGCTAAATTACCATTAAATAAGTCGACTCATCTGACAATAAGCTGACATTATGCTTGGCAATATTACTTGCGGCTATTTCATTAGAATGAAATGAGATATGAAAGGTTGATTTTCATGAGCAATTATGGTGACAATAACTCTTCTAATCCCACGGTTTTCACAGAGTCACCAAATGATGGGCTTATTGTTGTGATTGAGAATTTGCATACCAAGTGTTGAAAAGCCTCTGGACTTGAGCCCAAACTGCCTGAAGATCAACAGGAAGGATGGAGGTGATGAACAGAATGTCAGTGTCTCTAAGGGAGAGGTTAAATGTAGGGCTGCAGATGTTCTTGGCAAGACAAATGGTACATGTTTATTCCTAAAGCATACACTGTGGACAGGGTACGAAAAGGACAAAGGAAAACACTTTCCCATTGTAACACTTTAATGAGAAAGGTAATCACTTCATACATAGTGAGATAAATAACTGAGTAGAATAGATGAACTATCCACTGTTTCCACTTTTACTCCATCTGAACTACAGTCTGTTGGGACCACCGCTCTCACAGAACAAACAGCTTTAGGTCACACTGAGGTTTGTTCACTCTTTTTTAACTTGTGTAACTCCCAACATGAAGCCCTGTTCTGATGTGTGAGCATGTTTGCTTGAGAATTTCTCATACATTTACAAACAATGAGTATTTGTGGTCTGGACACACTCCTCTAGAGACCCTCTACAGTTTGTTTATGGAAGGAAATGAGGTCTCAACGGATGGCGATTTAGGCTTGTCAGTCTTTGGTGTGAAAACAGTGTACTTGGAGTGTGATATCTGACAAGAAACATGAGTAAAATTACACATTCACACCCTCGTTTCCTTCCTTATGCTTTACAAAAAGCAAAAGTCCAGATGGGATAGGTCACATCTGTGCACAGAGGAATGCCTCCCCCAGTCACCTTCACCCTCAGGGCTTTGGGAATGCCAGGGCTGGATGGTTAGTTTCTCCTTCTCCTTCTCAGCTGATGACCATGACCAATGTAAGCCTTGTGGAACAACATGGGACTATGAGTGAAAACAACTTTACACACATTACAAGAAAAAGAAAAAGAAAATCTCTGATGAGGGTGTCACAAACCCAAACAAGTCTCAAGCGACTTATTTGGATGAACCCCAAAGCGTCATAAAAGACAGATTAAATAAAACATCATAATCCAGGGGATCCAGGGAATATGCATATTTATTTTGGTGACTCATTTGTTAACCAGAGGCTCTTCTACCTTAACATACAACGCTGCGGGTAAGAATTCACACTGCACTGACATTCACCGTCCTCACATTTTTCCTGACTTCTATGTAAAATTCCAGCGACTGGGCTCTGGCCTTGTTTCTGACACCTTATCATAAATTTCTGTCTCATCTGAAGGTCTGGTGAAAAGCTTCTTTGTGTCAGGCATGGAGCTTTCAGTTCCACCCACATATCGTTCCACGTCAACATAAGCAACATGATTACAACACCAGACAACAACAATCCACAGTGTCATCACTTACAAATTAAATCTACTAAAAACACTGCGGCTAAGGCAACTTTAAGAACTGCCCTGTGTGTTGTTTTGCTCCACTCACACAGACATCAACACATGTCAGCCAGCGCAAAACAACAAATGGAAAAAAGTTCTCCCTGATTGCATGAATCACACCACAGCTGCCGAACAGACTGATTTTTATTTGATCTTAAAAAAGGGCGTATTTCATGTTCTGATGAAACCTGCTGTAAAGCCATTACTATCACATTCAGCCAGAAACCAATTTGTCTACAGTCCCTATAAATCTCAACTAGATAGATCTCCAGGAACTATGTTTGAACCCTGGAAAAATCAATGGAACAAAATAACCCAAACACCATACAAAATCTTCCATGAATAACCGGGACAACTGAGTTTACTGTTGTCATGGTAACAGTCAAACCAAGCCAGGTCATCTCTGGTCAGTTCAGACTAACATTAACTTGCAAACATGTGTTAAAGTGGCAGAGGAAGCAGAAACACTGCACCTTATAAAACAAACTGAACAGCTTCAACATTAAGAACAGAGTTATTAAGGTTTTATTACCTTTTATCTTTATCTAGTCTTGGAGTTTCATTTTGCTTTCTGTAAAGTTTTATAGGTTTTTATGAGTGTATTAAGTAGTTTTGGTTTCAAAGAAACTTCAACTTCAACTAATTGTCTATTTTTAATTCAGTTTGTTTAGTATCAGTTTTTCCTTTATTATCAGAAAAGCTGATTTACAAAAGCTCAACAAATGTAGGATGAAAGAATGCATAACATCAAAATCACTCATTTTACAGGAGGTTATCATGGATCCAAGAAGCAACACAGAAGGCAGTTAGTCCAGTGCACATGAGTGTGTA
>JAPTYQ010000019.1:24278820-24292163 GCA_029814465.1 Ostorhinchus cyanosoma
CTGGCTGGTGGGACTCTGGAAAGTAGCTAGTGCAGCTTATCCAGCTCATTCCATTTAGTTCAGAAGCAGGAAATTATGTCACACCTGACTTGATGTTGTTCCAGGACTAAATCTGAATCTAAGTATGATAGTCACCCTTAAGAAAAGGGTTAAAAATGACGCATTGCATAATTTTTCACAGATAAAAACACTTCACTGTCATGTTCTTGAGGCTGGACAGTAGTGTGTGTATGACTAATTTAACGACAAAGTATTATCAGATGACACAATATTATTGCAGCTTTCACGACATACGTAGATCCTGCACTGAAAGTTCTCCACTCCAGTTGAAACTTCAAATGGATAACACCATAAGACCTTGAGTGTTCTTATCACCAGTGGACATCTTCAAATTCATGTGTGACTGCATGCAAAACATAGTAAAATACATTAGGATGCAACTGACAAAACATATGTGGAAGTACACGTAAACACATACTTAGCATAGTTTAAATGCAAATGTATCCCAGACTGTTTTAAAGACTATCTAGTCAAATTTGAATGGTGTAAACAGCAGCTTATTATAAGAACCAACATAACAAATAAGTTTGTTCCTATGCAGCAATTTACGTCTTGACCTGTATGACAGAGAGCGCATGTGAAAAGCTTCATAGCACAAGAGTTACAGATTCCCACAGGCAGGCAGATAAACATCACTGCTGTGGACTAATATGGCAGCTTAATCAAATTTTCTCTGCAAAGTTGCAAGACTCTCCTCAGTCACAATCAGAATGTCAGGAATTAGACTCAGTCTGTGTCTGGTAAGAAATGTTAAATAGGTATATCAATATTAAAACTGGATCAATTACAAGCTTGGTGTTCTGTAAATAGGTGTACATGAAAAGATGTTTTAACCTGCAGACCATGACACTGAATAGTACAGATATCTCTAACTCAATTATTCAGAGTGAAAATGAACATTACAAATAGACACAATGTTCTTCCTGTAAAACATTACATCACTTGTGACATTCACGGGTATAAGGTTTTCTGTTTCAGATATACAGTTACATTTCTTGCCATTTATCGTTCTTACCAGGGAAAAAAACAAACAAACCTTTTCAGATATCTATAATCTTTTTTTTTCTCATAAGATATAGGCTACATTGAAAGGCTATTTCTAGTAGAAAGAATATTATTGTGGACATCTTTATTTACCATGTAATTACTACAAAAAGGTGAGATAGTGCTTTGTGCAGAATGTGGTTTGATTACATGTAACACAAGTGTGATTTTCTTTATTGTTTTGATCAACCAGAAGTGATTTCCTGTTTAAGCAAATTCCAAGAAAGAAAACTCATAAATGTTACAATAATAAATTAGTCATCAGACTCACAAATTACTTTAGCACACAGAAAAAGGAAAGGTTACACACACTGACTCATATGTAAACACACTCATATGTCTGGTTAGAGTTTAGGAGTATTCCTGCAGGAGGAGAGTCCAATGAAAGTCCATATCTAATGAAAGACACCTTCCAGAGCGCTGTGAGCGCTGGGCCGACAGCCAACAGATGTGGCTTCTCAGCACACAGACCCCGCTGGTACCAACACCGGAGCATCTTGAGGTACTTTTCCTTTACGCAATGTGGCTGGCTACTGTTTCAAATACAGCCTGAGGGGCGAATACTCCCTTTAGTCATAGCGATGTGAACATGTCCGCAACAAGATGACCTCCCATTAATCCTGTGATGCAACAGTGGTCAACAGCCCTTGGATTTCCCATAAATGACTCGTCATCAGGGGCAGTTTCCAGGAACCTTTTCTCCAGGGTTTGACAGAGGAAACAAAGCAAACCACAACTAAAAAAAGTGAATCTGGTTTGAGGGAACTCTGTGAAAAGTCTTCAAATTCTAACACACCTGTGTATATAGAAGAGCTCATGTTTCATAAGAAACAAAACCAAAAGCTTTGTCAGCCATAAAAACCTTATTATACACTTTGCACGGCAGCATCAAAGTGTTATTTAAATGCTAAATCCTTTTTGAAGTCACCTTTGTTCTTTTTATGTTCTCCCTCATCCTGTCACCCTCAGCTTTCACAACTTTCCCCAAATAACTGAAGACATTTTCTTCCCAACTGTACAGATCTTCTTTATTGCTGTTTATGTTTTTCAGGCGGTTTCTTATGGATCATTTTTACCTGCATGCCAAAAACATTAATAGTACTGTTTTGGCAACAGCACAAAACCAGCAGAAAATGCATGTCTGAGCTTTTTAGAAAGTCTTACTGTGGAAATGAAGCATAATCTCTAACACTGAATTGTTTTGTGATGGCTTTCAGCCTGATTGTGAGGAGTTGCCAAGACAGATCACCATAAAATCATCACAAAAGCTGGAGATGGAGGATTTAAATCTGGGTGTGTTAGTGATATTACTTTGTATTTTCTCTTTCCAGTCTTACTCACAGCCTTTGAGGAGGATTAGTGCTGATATACATAATAAACAGAAACACTGATCACTGTGGTGGATTTACATGTGCAGCTTCCCAACCATGAAACTCAATGCTGTAGTATGTTAGAGTCCAGACAGGTGGAGTCAATTATTTGTGTACCTTCATTGTTGAGAAATAGTACTCTGAAACAACACAGCATCTCATTCAGTCCATGGTTTCAGTACTCAGATGTCAGTGGAAGTTCCCTCCAAGTCAGAACTCCCCAATGAGCGAGGGCTGTGAGAACTGCACCCTTCATTTCGTAACTGGATCCATTTCTTGAGAACATGTGGGATAAATTGATAGTGAGCTTGGATTTCCTGTTTACTGGTTATTAGATATCTGATTGTGGAACTGTAGATTCTGTGGAACTCTTTAACAACACACAATAAAAAGTGAAGGGATTTACTTGGAAAGCGAATGAAACATGTTGCACTTTTAAGCTAAGCCGTAGTCCATTTGATTACTCATTTGACTCCAGTGTCACTCACAACACATTACACTTTGAGCTCAGTGCCTTTTTAAACTAAATGAAGTCAAACTAAGTGCCTGATCACATACTAAACCTGCTAGTTACAGAGGGAGTTATCAGATCTGAGTGTATTTGTGGCCAGTAAATGTTAAATCAGAGCGCTGCTAACTCAAAAGCAGAACATAATGGAGAGCAGGTCATCCATTTTTATGGCAAAGCACTTTTTTGCTGCTATAGCAGGATGGTCTCTCCCCCAGTGGGGCTGCTGGGAGCAGGACTGGCTGAATCCCAAAATAAGAAACTGGGATACAGAGCAGAGTGAGAGCGAGAGAGACCCAGAAGCTCGTAGAAAGCGTGCAGTCAGAAGAGGAGAACAAAGTATATGAAGTGCCTGAGGGAGCAGGCAGGCACAGAAAATTACTGGCAAGAATAAAAGATGAACCCGGATGGCGAGGAAATATCCCAGAGGAGGAGGGTGAAAGGAGGGAGGAACAAAAGCCAATGCAGGAGGGTGAAGCTGCATGTGCATCAGTGCACAATGAGCTGGTTGAAGGAGAGACGTCCTCTCACTCTGACCTGTCCAGTGAAGCCTGTGTAGAGGCCTCAGGATGTCCTGGTGCAACAACTAATCTATCTGAAGCATCTGGAAAGAAGGTTTAACATTTCACTACCGCTGATTTAATCCTCTAAAGACAGGACACTCTATATAAAGCTACATGTTTGCCATTACTACAATGTGTAACAGTCTTTCCTGTGGAATTGATCTCTTGGTGTGGTGGTCTATCATACATTTGATACATTTTCAAATGTATAGTGTGGCAGCAAGGATTTTGCCATGGAAGTGTGCCACAGCAAAACCTTACCAGCAGAAACACTGCATAATAACAATGGGATACTGGCTCTTATTAACCTTTTAAGAACCACTTTTCATGAAACTCTACCCCCCCCATAAAACTTTCACTTAGGTTTTAGACATACAGCAGGAGTATGGATCTAAAAGTATGCAACACTTCAACTGAAAGGGAATGTCTTCTAGTTTTTGCCTTCAGCATGTGGTTAAAACACATCTTTTTAAACATGGCTCAGATATAACCTAAACCCTGACTGGTTACAGCCTTGTCACATCATCCTATCTGGAAGAAAACAAGACATGAACCTTGAATACTAGCAGCTGACTCAACATGGATAACGTATCATAGGTATTTCTCTACTCATCTTTTCCTGCAGCTTTTGCAAGTTTACATTTTATCATGCTCCTACTTAGAGACAACAGGTGGGCTGAAATTTGACAATTCCTGCATTATAATAGAGATTATTGAAACTTAGCAAAAACAAAACTACATATGTGTATGTAAGTGTGATCTTGGTCTTAGTTCACTAGTGAGAAATTATGTTTCAATAACTAGTAATTAAGATTTTATTAAGGAAACACTTAATTGTCTAGCAGTTGTAGAATAGGGTTAGGATTTATAATTGCTCTATAGGGACATATAACGAGCCAATATGCTACTAATACATGTACTAATAAGAAACTAGTTAATGGTGAATATGTAGCTTAGAATAAAGTGTCTACAGTGATGCAGTTCATTTGAGGAGAGGTGTTAAAGTGATGAGAAACCTCATCACAGAAACCACCCAAACCTCTGTATCCAGGTCACTGGTGCATGTTCACAAACACTCCACCAGCCTCTTACAGGGCGCCTACCACTACTCGCACTAAAAAGTGTAAATCAGTGTGACAAGTGAGGGCCCACAGGATGGTTCAAGCACAGCAGGAAGCAGATAAGACCATGGAGAGGGAATCTGCCCTGGGATGACAGAAGACGTATGAGGAGAGCAGAGGAGCGGCTTATTAGATCAGACAGCCGTTTGCTCTGAACAGGGCGGAAAATAAAAACTGGCACATGCTTTTGGACTGAGGCGTCATCAATAGTAATGGTTGTTCTAGCTCTTGTGAAATGTAATTACTATTTTAGGTGGGTAAACCTCTCCACTTCTGAATGACTGAATGAATAAAGATTTCATCAGTTAAACAGAATGCATCTGAATAAATTAAATGAATTCAAACCTACTATCTGTATCATGTTAATTTGGACTTTGGACAGACACAGCAAACCTGTACCTTTTATCCAGAGAAGCTACGTAGCTCTAAATGTTCAGTTCTGCTGGTGCTTGAAATAATGTAATTAAAAAGAAAAAAGCCTTACAGCACTGGAGACACGTATTAAACAAAAAAGTAAATAATTCCAATCTCTAAACTAAAACGCTTTGCAGAAACTGCTGAGTGCACACACACCCTCACATCCACAGGTGCTTTCTTTTTAGATAGTATGATGACGGATGAAAAGCCTCTTTCAACTTTAAAGCTTCAACAGACTGATCCGTGGGCTCGTATACTGGCACGAGGTGAAGGGAGTTCACATTCCACTTGAATCCCAGTCTAAACACCTGCACGTAAAGACTACAAACTCACATATGTTTCCTTCCTGTTAAAATACCAAGTCATTTTCTTCTCACATTTTCCCATCACACAGTATTTTAGCAGCTTGGGCTGACTTTGTCATGATGGGATTTGAGGATTTTTTCAAGTGGTCTTTAACAAATTTAGACTTGGAACGCATGGATCATACAGTATGATTTTGATATCTGATGACTCCTTCAGCATCACGGGAGTAATTATCTAATTTAAGGCTCTTTCTATACCACTGTGACTTGTTATCAGCTCAGATCCTTTATCTCCCACCTCCTACTAATCTCTCCCCACAGATAGTGAGCCAACTGTTCACGTGGCGCGAAATCAAGCTCAGAAGACTTCACTTTTTTATCTCTTCCTCTTGCCCTGATCTCTGTTAGAAGTCCATTGCATAATATTTAAGTCTTTGTGACGCCGGTGGCCCTGGGAGGAGGGGACTAGGAGATGAACACAAAAGCAAAGCGGGAGATCGTATCATTTAAAGACAGAATGTGTAAGGCGAGGACATCCGCGCAGGTGGCCTGAAAAGCCTTTGGCTAACGGCGGCGAGACAATAGTTTTACAGCCCTGTAAGCTGTCAATATTTCTCCAGGTTGCCACGGAAAAGAATGTGGTTGAGTGCTATAAACTCCACGCTACAGTAAAGTCAATTTGACCTGAAGTCAGACATGTATTTATTTGATCTTTGGAGAAAATCTTTTAGTCTAAGCCACAGATTTAACAATAACAGCTACATGTGGGTTCAGACATAAGCCAGATGTTTCAGAGGCAGGGACAAAGGGGATCACTTCCCTAATGTTGAACAAATAGAGGTTAGCTTAGTTCCATTACATGCATACTTGTGTAAATTGCCGTCAGTGGAGGGATACTTTATTGCAGAGACACACTCATTTTGTACCACAGGGGTGCAAAGAACATTAGTCTGATGATTATTTTTTGGCCAAGTCAATGAGTTTTTTTGGTTTGTAGAATATGTGGTAAAACATTGAACTGTGCATTGATTCTGAAGAAAAAGTTGTCCTTAAATGTCTATCAAAACAGTTGCTGATTAATTTAATAGCTGACATAATCATATCATTAATCATATCAGCTGTACAGGTTGTGATTATTATAGTTTAAATACTAACATCAGACTCAGAGTTTTCAATACTTAAATTTCATAGTATTTTGCTACATTTTAAGGTGTCAGAGAACTTGGTGCTAGTAAATCACCAAAACAATGCAAACATAGTTGTGTGATTGGTTATTTAAGGCCCAGAGCTTCTTCCGCCATTAGTAACAGACTAAACAGAAGAGTTCGTTAAGTTATTGAGTTGACTGGAGGTTCAGTCATCTCTGGCCTTGGTCTGAGTGGGTTTTGCTGGTCTGCTGACCTGTGGCTATTCAGTATCATGTCAAACGTTAAATCCACTCTAATTGGCCGGTCAAGTCTTTAGAGGCTGAGTGATAAGCAAGATGGAGGCGGCTGTGTTTGCTCTTTTGTGTTTTGAAAGGGGCGTTTAGGGGGGGGTTGGGAGGTCAGCAAGCTTTTGAGGTCAGGGGTAGATGACTTTGCCCCCCCCTTTCTACCTTTTCTTCAGGACAGGCTTGAATTGTCCCCCTGGTGCCTTAGAACTCCATTAAGACTTCTGGGGGATGGTATTTCATTAGTGTAAGTTTGTATGTGAGAGAACATATACACCTTGGGGTGAGAAGATATCTTATCATTACCCTCGATTTCTGTAGAAAAAAATAATCCCGTCTCGCAATGTCAACAAACCAGCGTTTAGCCTTCTTAGCAAGAACCTGACATTACAATAACAATAAAGCATTAAGCAGGAATTTTTCACATGCATGCATACGTTCCAGTGCAGATGCCTTTGTTATTTTTCTATATAATAAACACAAATGTTCGCCTATGCACCTGAAAATATACAGAAAAGGGAGAGGGATTTAAGGTGAGTATGTGGACGCCACCACTCAGAAGCACTTGCACTCGTGGAGGGTCCTACCGCAGGAATGTAAAGTGTAATCGCTCACACATTTCCCTCAAAGCAAAGTAATAAAAAACCTTAACCCTAATTTTAACTAAATGTCTCCTTTCAAAAACAAACACAGACCCAACGCAACTTCAGTTTCACCCCATCTCCCTAATCACACCAGTCATCTAGTCCAATTTAAGGAACACGTGTGGGGGGCAAGGTCCCAGAAGTGCAGGCGAGTGCTGTGGTTTCCTGGTCACTGGTTTGTTGGAATGCTTGACTTGACAGAACAGTTCAGCAGAAACCACTTCAATCGAAGGCCAGGCAATCCACCGAGGGCTGAGACGCATAGAGAGTTAATGTAGAACCTTATGAGGGAAGCGAACTTCTGTGCTATAGCTGTACCTTAAAAATAATCTGCTGACAAATACTTAAACTCTATTATCAGGTTACGATGCAAAATACTGAACAAAGCCCTTGGTTTGTACATCCTTCTTCCAAAACTGCAAAGTCAGAGTGCAAGCAGAAAGTAGAATAAGAAACTTTACAGTGCATAATTAAAAGGGATGACATCAGCTATAAGACACATCAGTGAAAACAGCTAGCATCAAGGCTGTCTAGGTCTTTTTGGTGTCTGTCTGGGAGGATGGGGGTTGGTGAGGAATGAGTGAGCAGGTCTTTGAAATCTGCTCTATAATTAGCAGGGGCACTATATCAATCGCAGACTGTCTGGACCTGCAGAAATATGCATTTAGTTGTGATAATGAAAGAGAGAGGGCAGGTAGAGGCTCCTGATCCTGAAAGTTTCCTTCTGATTAATTCTGTGACTTTTTGTCTGTAAAGAAAATACAACTTGTGGCACAAATTTGTTTCCACATCTGATCATACCATGTGTTTAACTTGGTTACGTAATAAATAATGACAATATATAAGATGACTGAAGATGACACTACAGACTGGATTAAATCTAACAAAGGATTCTAGAGTATTTTTATCCACAAAGCACTATCAGGGAACTATAACATTGACTAATATTGACCTCGGATGCAATGTGCATTGACTTGTTGTTGCAGCCTCACTTAGTAAATCAAAGTCACAGTAATGGCTGCACTGGGTCAATAAAATGCAGAAGGGGAGGACCGTCAACGGGCTTATGTAGTTTCCCAGTCTCACTTACTCAAACACAGTGTATAGTAGCAAAGATGTGTTACTGACGTCCACAGAAACTTTCATCTGAGGCCGCGGAGGCTCACAACTCTCATGAACGTCACTATACATACGTCACACTGCTGAAGCGGAAGACGGGCTGGGGAGCGAAGAAATAAGTAAACAGACAGGATGGTGACTACAGAGCAAAAATAGATGGTGCTGAATCTTACACCAGTGGTTGTTTAAACAAGTGGAAAAAGCAGTTTACAGCTTAAAGCATAATTTACTGCTAAGTGCAGTAGTGAGAAAGTGTGACCGCTACAGGCTTTGACGTTTTTCTAAATGTTACATAATAAGTAGCATGTCGAGTAAATTCTTCAAATTCTACACACTTAAGTTTAGTCTTTTCCTCAAGCACTAGCATACATAAAATTATGCTTATTTTAAGGGTGAGATCATTGCTGCTCCTGCTCATCCTTTATGCAAGGTGTATTTATCATGTTTAATACATTTAGAATTAAATTATTTGCACGCAAGTATTGTACATGCACAACTATGAAAATATTTTTGGTCAGGCAACATGTCTTATCACTGAAATCACTACTTCAGAGTCATGAGATCATTCTCTGTGATGCTTATGTTCAGCATGATCCATTCTATGCAGAAGGAGCATGTACAATGGAAAAAAGACACAACAACACAACTGTTCTGTATTCTGTGAGGCTCTGGGTCCACTGCTTTCCTCTGTTTGGTATTGTGAGACGGTCTCTGATGCGGTCTGTTCAAGGAATTTGGTAAAATGCCAGCCATGTGCTCTTGGACCAGAAAAGCCAGAGGGCCACTTACCGCCACAAGTATTACTGCTCCCCCTCCACTCTTAGCCAGTGTAACTTAAAACCCAGCAGAGTGCTCTAACATGGGACTCCACTACAGAGCCTGGTCTGGCTGAGGAGCTCTGATGGTAGTCCAGCACAGACGTTGATGGGGTGTCACAGGAGAGCTGTCCAAACACAAGGCCGAGGGATACATGCCAGGCGCCTCGGGTGTATGTGTGTTAGTGTTTGAGTGTGTGAGAGACGAAGGATAACACTGAGGAAACGACACAACGCAAGCTTCAGATCTACAAAGTGATGAACCTTCCTGTTAGTTTCCACATTTACTGAAATATTACATAGTACGCTCATTACAGTATCTTATGTACTCTTTGGTTGCATGCCACTGTGTTTATAGCCATGTCAATCAATTAAAGACAGTCAGAGCATCACTTTGGCATCTATATATGGCATACTAAGTGGAGCTCTAGGATAGCTAGTCTTGTTGATATAGAGTAAAAAGCTTGATATGAGATAGCGAGTGAAAGTGAGACGCCTCATGTCCTGCAAACCAAGCTGTTTGACCTCAATGTGTCACATCTCAGGCAGGATTTAAAAACATGCCTGCATACAAATACAGTAACAGCACACCATAGCAATGCAAATAGTGGCTCTGAAATGCAGCAGTAGTAAACTCCTCCAAAACAATGGGGTCCGTAACAAGATTCATGATACCTTATCAGTGTTCCAATAAATGATTATCCAATATGGCGAATCTGCCGCTGTGTCCTTCAGCTTCAGCAGTCATCCTATGGACACATCCCGACCATGTCATAAAAGCCCACCCCCGCCCACGGAGTTCTCTGTGCCTTGAACTGCTCCATTTACACTAATTGTGATTCAGATGAGGGAGGGCTCTGTTGTTTAAGGCTGCCCCTGACACCATTAATATGAAAAGCACAATTAAGAGTAATTAGGCTTTTCCAGGCAAAAGGGGTTATCTGGCAACACCGCACAGAAGATCAGTCTTACAACAGCATGTAGGATGGAAGGATTAGACTAGTCAACTGCTTCAAGCTTATGATGTGATGCGAATTTCATGGAAAAATGTGCCCATGTTGACTTTTGGCACCGACTCTACACTGCAGCTGAAAAACAAAAACTGAGATGTGGAAATGCAACTGATCAAAACAACACTATTACTCATTAATAGACAAGACTTCATGGCAGCTTTGTACTGTTTTATCAAGTGCTGACATATCTGAAGGGAAAAAGAAACTCTAATTAACTACTTAGAAAACTGATGCACTCTTCAGTGCTTTTTGTTTCACTTTAAAGCAGGTTTAAAAGGGGCCCGGCCTGTGTTTTGGTTTCAGGAGATATCCATAAAGGACATAAATACCTTGAGGGAACCTAACTCATTCAGAGACCACAGGAAGCACAGTCCAGGGGAACAAGCAAAGACTTGCAAAACCTAAACTAAGGAAGAGTAAATCCACTTGCAGAAGAAATACCATCCTGTGCTGAAAAAAGGCACACACAGCTTTCCTAAGTGCTCCTTGAAGAGTGTATTTAAACAAACACACACCAATATCAAAACACCCCCAGTTACCTCAGAAAGAGATGAGGGGATGGGGGGTAAAGGAGGGGGAGGAGGGGGGCAGAGAGATTAAAAGAACCAGGCGATGGCCACATGCTGGGTTATCAGGGTAATGAATTCTTACTGTCAGCCAGCACATGAAGGAGGGCAACTAAGAGGAGAGCACAGCATGGGGCTGAACTTTGAAACAGGCATCCACAAGTCAGAGCAAAACACTGTCGCACATAGAGTTGGAATAAGTTGGTTTTCAGACACATCCCTCCTTTTAACCCTATTTATACACAACAGTAATCCCCTTTGACCAGGTGCAATGATGACATACTGAGTCCCAGTGTCACTTCATCACATTTTTCACAATCATTTCATGTGAAGAAGCAAATATTTTTTTTTCCAATTTTATGGGCAGCAGTGTTCATAGGAAAGACTGGATAATTTGGGCTTTACAGGTAAGAAGTCCCATTTAAGACGAGAGTCCTGTCATTTTTGCCTCAGCTGTGCGTCCACTTGAGTTATAACATTGACTATCATGTTTTAACGCACTCAAGAGGCTAAAGGTGATGTAATAAATGAGTGGGACATACAGGTTGACAGCAGACTCCATCTTAGTAAAGTGACTAAAAACAATAATATGAAAGGTCCCCTGAATGCAACATATGAAACTGTTAGGATATAAACAGTTTACACAAACTTACTCTGTCCTGGTTATTGTCGACATAATACACTGTAATAATAGCTCATGTAAATTAGTTTTTTCAGCTACTTTATTCTATGTTTTTCTTAATTCCTCCTCCTCGCGCTCCTCTCTCTCAGGGCAGCGCGCGGCCAGGTTGTGCGCGTGCAGCCTCATTCTGAGCCACACGCACCAGTGAAAGCGGAGCAGGGTCGGACCGGACTACTTACGCACTGCCTCCTGTTTGGGGTCCAGTTCCGTGCAGTTCTGTTGAAGTTCATTAATCTTACTCTGGAGTCTCCTGACCCGCTGGTTAGTGGTCGTGAGGTCTCCCTCCAGCTCCTGGAATATGGAGCAGGCGTGTCTGGCGAGGTCCGACAGCTGCCGCAAGGTCCGAGATAGAGCCACATTACTGATGGAGACCAGGTCCTCGAAAAGCAGACTGTCCTCGTTTGGGATTTGATACCTGCACAGTAACTGAGGTTCCACGACTCTTTTGGCAAATGGCATGTTGGTACGGGCCGCGGAATAAATCCGACAAAAGTGACCCAAGAGTGAGTACAAAGTAGTTGTCTCCCCTCGGCCCCTGGTCCGGTTGGTGTCGACTCAGCCGCTGATGCCCCCCATCCTTTCATTTGTTGGAGGGGACTGTTGTGCTCCTCGCTGCTGCGCCGGTCATCTGCTGCCCTAATGCTGCTGTGTTTTTCACTGCTCCCAAGTAGAGGTGGATTTTAAAAACGGGCGGAGGGAAAACCTAGAGCGGATTCAGAGCAGTCCTGGATCCGGACTGCGACGCTCACGTGCCGCTGTGTTGACTCCACAGGCACCAGAGAAAAATAACTCTAAGCGCCTTTATAGCATAAAAGTCACGTGATAAATGATATAAATACAATGAAGTGAAAAACACTTACTACTATACTTACTCCAAGACCAATGAAACCTTTACCAGAGGTCTATCTGCTATTTGTAAAGATATATATCTATTATTGTCTCCAATGTACAGCATACAGTACCAAGATAGTCCATAAAAGCATAATAGAATCATAAGAATAATTCTATAAATATACGATATCTTGGTTCAATAAAAAAACATTTGGAGACCAAAAAAAAAATAATCATAAGAAGAAAAAAAGGAATATTTGAGTAAATATTAACAAATAAAACACAGTACAGGTAAGAACACTATATACAGACAGTCCATGTTATTATTTTGGTCACTTAGTGGAACTCAGGAAGTTAAAAGCATATGGTATGATTCTGGTGCATTTTAGTATTCAGAAATTTTTCAGTGAAAATCAGGTATTTTCATTTTCTGACCATGAAGATGTTCCTAAAAACCAAAGGAAAAGAGGATTTGTCAGTAAAATATATCATTAACTCAACATAACATAACATATCACCAAGCATCTACAGTCATTCATCTAGTGTCATTTAGCAAATAATATTTTTACTGGAAAATCAATGCTGCAGATGATGGCACTGTTCATGTTCATTATGAAGCCTCTAAACGTCCAAATGGGTCATATCTGATGCCACTGAAAAGCTGAGAAACTGAATTTTACCTGAATTATTTAAATGTATGGATAGGATTAGTGGATCACAAGTTATTAAATGTTTTAGATCAGTAGATTTTGGTCGGCAGAGACTGTTTAGATCTTTGAAGGTTAATCTGTGTTTTTCCTTTCTAGTGTAAATCAATATGCAAAGGCCTTCATATTGATCCATATATATATAT
>JAPTYQ010000019.1:24318841-24332822 GCA_029814465.1 Ostorhinchus cyanosoma
ACACACACACACACACACACACACATATATATATATAGGTGTATGTTTTCTTTTCTTTCTTCTTGACACCATGTATTGTGTAGCTTAAGCTGTAAAGTCGGCAGGCTTTGCAATAATAAGCTTTGCTTCTGTCCTTTTCAGTCAAATTGTATTATTTCTCTCTTCTTCTGCTGTTTTGAAATGCATGACGGAATAATAAAGACTATGACTAAGCTTCTGGTAAGTCACTTTGACTGTGTTTAGGTGTATTTCAACATGCAACAATACGCCTCCCCAATGCGGATGAGTTTTGACACTGGAAAAGCCAATCTGTGGAAGCCCTTTTTCTCCCGATCCTTCTCCAACCCTGGCCTGTCGAGTGTGCAGGTGAGTGTTCAGCATTTCTCCATAACCTTCCTGTAGGTTCTATAGTGACTCTGTACTCTACTATGTGATCGTCTTCAGCCAGAGGAGCTGGTGTATCGTCGCATAGACAAGGGAGCTGCAGCAGAGCTTCAGGACAGGCAAGTTATAATGGCACTAGTATGTACTTCTAGCAATTTTGTTGATTTGTTAGGCTCTAATAACAAATGTAAGAAACATCTCACATTTCCTAGAATTGAGAAGATTCTGAAGGAAAAGATCATGGAGTGGCGCCCTCGCCATCCAACCCGCTGGAACCGCTATTGCACCAGCACCCTGAAACAATTTCTTCCCAAACTGGAGATGAGTGGTGGGCAAGACTTGGCTGAGGGGCACCGGCACGAGCTGCAGAGCCTGCTGGGAGATCACAGGGTAAGTCTGAGGGAGTGACCGACAACCAGCCTCTAAGGTCATTTCAGTACATGGTCCCACTTAAATGAATTCCTGTGACTTTAACACCAATAGGAGTATTTTTTTTTCTCATTTTAGATTTCAGGATTTCCCTTGCACCTGCCATTCTCTGAAATCCGGCCCATCATAGAGGCGGTCTACAGCACCGGAGTTCACAATGTGCAGGTGTCGAATGTTGAGTTTGCCCTGGCTGTGTATGTGCATCCCTATCCTAGTAATGTCCTGTCTGTGTGGGTGTACCTGGCATCTCTTATCCGCATGTGAACAAGAGGTGCTCTGTTTCACTGGCCTTTGTATTTATATGTTTCACTAATTTTTTACACATTCATTTCCACTTGCTTTAATTTAAATATAAAATCCAAACAGGAGTCTAGAATACAGAGCCACAATCTCAAGACCTGCAAAAACATCACTGGCAGATATTAGTGATTTTAATGAGTTAGTTCAAACCGAGAGCAGGAGTGTCCAGATACTTTCATTACCTGATGAGCTCAGCATACTGGTCTGTGTTTTATATTCATGTACAGTTTATTATCCTGTTATTAATACGTCATATTTGCAAATGTACATTTTTTACAGACTTTGTTTTTACAAGAATATTAAAATGAACTGAGCTTTAATCCCAAGATACTTTTATTGTTCTGCTTCTGAATTTCACATTTCCAATAGAAAGCATCATGCAAAACCTGTGAACAAGCAAATAAATCCTACTCCGGACTGATTAAAGATGTAATACAATGTACTGAAAGCTGAACAACTACACAGTAGGCTGCTCCCAATCCGACGGGTCCTCTATTCAGACACCTCTAAACTCCTGTACACTAAAAGCTCTTCAGTGTCATATCAAAATAGTCTCTCCTGTATGAACATTGGTCCGTATTTTTTTTTTTACTTGCAACATTGGAGTGCATAACAAAAAAATAAAATGGCTTTTGGTGAATACGAACAAGTATCACAAAAATGGCAAAGACTATACAGCAACATGAATCTCTATGCCTAGACACTCTTCACTGATGTCTCAGTACCTGAAGGGCTACTGTGTCTGTATGAAGGATTTGAATGTCTTACTGGATAGAGTAGGATGTGGGCCATTCAACAAACGTGACCTTATCCTTCTAACGTAACTGCTGTTCAGCTCTAGTACAAAAGGTGGTAACAAGCCATTCAATTTAATTAATTTTCACCCTTGTCCTGCATAAACAATACCAGTTTACAAATATTATGATGATCATAAGTGGGCCACTAAACAGCTGTGGGAGAAGCAGACTTGTGTAAATAAGCATTGTTTTAGTGACAGAGGAAACATGGTTTAACTACAGAAAACACAAAGTTCTTGGTTTTTACATTTCTATAGTTAACTTTTTCAAAACCAAAAAACAAAACAAAACAGAATTTACATTTGCAGACACTTCAAATCCAATATCGCCCCTTTTCTAAAGGATTATTTCCATTTAAATACAGATGGGAATGGAAATAACGGGAGCAAAGTTACAGTTTCATCAGAAACCTTTTTATAAGTGACACAAAATACAGCAAATGTTTTCTCCTAGCATAAAGTGCAATAAAAAGAGATGGGAGAATTCATGAGTGGTGCTTGTCAAGATCACTCTCCAGAGCGACAGCAGGCTCTGAAGCCACACTGCAGGTTCTGGCAGCCGCTGGCCGTCTCTGCATGGGGACCTGGGGAGAAGCACCACACGGTGGTCATCCACAAAACCACAGGACTTTAAAAAAACAACTACATTTGACAAAACACTTCTACAATAATATATAAAGAATAAATCAGACATAAAGCAGTGCAGTTCATAGAGTACATCATACTGGCTACAATAATGCTTACTTACCTTCCACCTCAGCATCATCGGTTACTTACACTAGGACACATGCTGTGTAGGTGGGGTTAATGATATTTGTTACATTGCTCACACATCATTTCCAGCCACTATCTTTACCACCAACACACAATACACTATGACATCATAATGGTGCATAATATTTCCAAAGAGAAAAAAAAGGCCTAAAGTTTCCCTTGTGGACGTTACCATTGATATTGTCGCAGTAATAGAAGTGTTCATCATTGAGGGAAGGACAAGCTGACACTAGCTCCTGCAGCCCCACCTCAGTGATGAAGAGGCAGCCCGACAAGTTCAGATGCTCCAGGACAGGAAGCCCCCCACGCTGAGACAGAGCCCTGAAACACAGATCAGCACATTCTCATTACAGATATGGTTGTATGTGCACAGTGTGGTAAAATAAATACTGACAACTAGATGCAATGGAATACAAGCTCTTTACGTCAATGATCCTGATGACTAAGTGGAATACTCACACCTGCACTATTGTTTATCTTTTATTTAAATGTGGTCTTATTCACACTGAACATGTGAGAAAGGTTGCGGGGTGGAGTTGACTGAGCTACGTGACAAAGTGCTTGTACCGCTGACCTCACCCACACAGTTTATTACACCGGCTTTTGTTTTCAGCGGGTACTTGGCACTAAAAAGGAGCTCTGTAACTACATCAATGCAACCTGACAAACTGTTTTAGTGAGTTTCATCCTGCTGCATTACAGCTTATTCTACCATTCCAAATAAATCCACATTAATCCAGTTTCTTCTGGGAAATTATGCTACTTCAAGTCCCCATGAAATTTTGTATTGTATTTACTTTTGCACATTTATGGCCAAGAGCTGTCTCATATGAGGCAGTTATTTTTGTTTGCAAAAAATTACCAAGTAATGTGCAAAAATAATCAAATGTGATGAAATAAAGTACGTACATATTCTACGATGATTGAACTTACACAGAAATTACTTTTCTGTGAAATATAGTGTATAGGAGACATTTTGCACAAGATAAATCATAAAAATACTTAAAGACTGAATTTAATTTCATGGAGACTTTAAAGGTTCAATAAGTTGTGTGTTTGCTTAAAGGGCCTGTTGTTGGAGTTGTGCAGGGGGTTAGTCATTTGTCTACGAGTCTACTAAGCTGTCTCATAGCTTAAACACATCCTGACAATCTATACCTTGATTTCTATGTAGAGGACTCATCTGTTTTCACATGAAAATCATTAATTTGCTCCTGGATTCTTCAGTACCTCTCTTCTACTGAAGCAAAAGTGGCTAACATGATATACTGTTAAACATGGAGTCAACTAATGGAAACAGTACAAAATAGAATGCGTATCATGTCAAACTTCACACAAGCCCATACAAATCTTACAAAATGTCTAAAGCAATGTTATTTTGGTTGGACTGAAATGAAGTGAAGGCTGATCTTTACCTCAAGCCCATATCAGTGACTTGATAACATCCAGAGAGACTGAGAAATCTCAGTGAGCGTTTTGCCTCTGACTGGTGAGTCCTGTTTTCATGCTCAAGACACTGCAGACTCCCCAATGAGGAGCATTTAGTCCGAAACCCTGCAGTGCTGCCTCTGCTGCTGGCCAACTCGCACGGTGGCTCTGTAAAAGTCCTGAGAGCCACGTCACTCGTACAGCAGGTGGAGTGACCACAAAACACTTCCCTGGACATAGCATACTGCTGTTGCAAATAGGAGACGTTTGAGCCTGTCCTGTGCCCTCGCCTCCTGCTCCTTCTACAACAGCATGAACCTCCCACAATCTGCGTCTCTATGAAGTTATCTGCTTCAGGAACAGACAGCCCGCCACGACGACTCCAATCTGCTGCATCTTCGATATCGGCAAGGTCTGAAGAATCCAGCACCCAGACTTGTGTAGGAGTGCAGGCAGCACCCCAACGGCCTGTCCCCTGCTTGAAAATGAAGGCCTGGCGCTTTCTTCTCACTTGATGAAGGTTACTCCCGTCTACGAGTGTGATTTGTACAGGGGAACTTTTGAGAAGCTTGGCTCGCTGGTCTGAGCATTTTTCTGTGCTTGTGAGGTCACCTAGGCCAACGGACAATTTCTTTAGTGTATAATCTGTTATCTTCTCACAGCCTGACAGATCCAGGTGCTCCAGAGAGCGACACGCTCCAAGAGCTGACCAGCTGAAAGACAGGGGTATCAAAAATACATTGATGAGTAGTGAATAAGCCTGTGACTGCTTCATTGTCACACTATGTAACAATAATGCATTTTCAGAAACCACTTTCACTGCACAGTATCATCTCTGTTCCTAAGGCTCTTCATAAAAATAATAAAAGACAGTAGTAGGTGATACTGCAACATAGCGCAAGATTACGAGAGTTGTTTTTACTACTGCTGCTGATAAAAACTTAGGTCTAGTTTACAAACAAGGTAAACAGCAATACTATTTAACGTTACTAAAGAGGATATAATACCATAGGCAACCAAATGAAACCATTACACTGACTAAAATTACAGGTATCCAAATATGAACAAACATTTGACATAATGTAAGTGCACAAATCAATCAAATATTTAACATAAGTCTAGTTGTTCATACTATAGCTTTTAATAGCTACCTGTCAAATGCTAAATCTGTAACATCAGTCTGTGTCAGATCCAGATGAGTAATATTAGGGCAGAGACTGAGGATCTGGCGGACCTGAAAAGAGGACAAAAATAAGTTATAGTTTTTCCACAAGATTAATTAAAACATTTACATTGTAACACAGTCTTGCTAAATTATGTCAGGCAATATGTAATTACAGTGTGGTGTCAGTTTTCTTACACTACATACCATTTTACTTGACACTGTAGAACTGTACGCCAGAACAATAGACTTCACAGAGGCACCCACAGCTGGCAACAGGTTCTGGATAATCCCATTGAGAAGTCTCTTCTCCCGCTGAGCATTGCTAATAGCCATGTATCCCTCTGTATTCCCCAATTCATCTAGGAAGACAAAGAACAAGACAAAGGGTTAAACAAACATTTTATTCATGACTATTAAGATGTAACGTACCTATGGATTTCAAGTGAAGCAGTTTATTACAAGTGAATTATGAGAGTCTTTTAACCTGGTACAGACTATTTAAAAGGTGAGGAATGCCAGCAGACATGTTCAGATGTTCACCATGATATGTTTTTATTACTTTATAAGTATTATATGACACACTGAACCATGTGCACCATCTCTTCTTACTCCTTTTGAAACAAGTGTAAAAATAACTCAGATAATCATCCACATTAAATATATAACATACTTCATTAACAAAACTGTTGTGTTGTCAATGTATAGACTGCACTGAAGTCAGTAGCTCACCAGACTCATCAACATCAGCATCCTCATCCCACTCTTGATAGGCCCGACCTTCTTTCTGACGACTCTTCACCCACTCCTCATCTGGCTCCTGGTCAAGATCCCCAGGGGGACCTTTATAATAATCACCTATGTACAAGTAACACAAGCACTTACCACCAGTCAACCACCACAAAGCACTACAAGTGTTTTAAAATTACCAGATAATGTGATTTTACATTATGAAAGAGATTTGTAAACAATATATTGTTTTAAAGGTGCATTATGGAAGATTGAGAGATGCTGATGTGGTTATGTGAAGTTTGTATTCGAGTCTGATTTGTACTGGGAGCTGATAATCACCATTTCTGTGCTAATGATGGTCTTAGTTACCTATGATATCATGGTATCAGCGAATACACACTAATGTCTACACTATTTAACGGACAGATTTTCTACAAAATTTTTAAAAATAAATTCTCATCCTCTCCTCTGCCACTAATACAGTGTGTAACACAGGATAGCGCTAGCTTAAAAAATGCAGTCAGCTAATGTCAACAGAAGTCCAGCTCCCAGCATAACATAGTCCAAAACAAACTTCACATAAGCACACAAGCACTTGTAAATCTTGCATAGTGAACCTTTGTAAGAGTTTTCATCAGCCATAACTGGCCTACCTCTGGCCCAGCGCACAGGGTAGAGGTGCCTCCACAGAGAACCAGTTTTGGCCAGCTCGAACCAAGAAGAGCACACTTGACTACAGCGACACAGGTCTTCAGGGCCCAAATAGTGGAAAAGCCTCAGCATGATTTCTGAAGGAAGTTGAGAGATGTGGGTTGAAGAATTCACATTCTGCTCCAGTTCTGAGGAAAAAATAAACACAATGACTTTGTTTGAAAAACAAGCTGATTGTTGAAATGATAAACAATTGTTCCACTGACCAACAGAACTGAATTATTTAAACTGATTTATACAACTGCCTTTGTTTAATTAGTTACACCAAAATGGCAAAAAGCTTCAGTTGAGATCGACAAATCTTTTCTTTGACCTTTTTGTTTTGTGTCTGACATGATGTTAACTACAACATTCACTAACCATAATCTGTCTTCTCGTGGTCGGCATACTTGAAGGCTTTCTGCAGCTCTGCATGTGACCACAGACTGAATCCCTTCAGCACCTCAGCAGCACTGCCCCATTGCTGCTGGCTGCAGTGCTGTGCCATCACCTGTTTTTTGATGTCCTTGAGCTCCTCGTAGGTGAAGTACTGCATAAGCATGGGCTGAAACACCTGCAAAAAGTCTCCACTGTTAACAGTTTATAACAATGCATAGAGACGTATACAACATTAAATAAATCTCTTGTAATGCATTTGGAAGTGTCAACATTTGCTATTTCTGAGCACATTTGTCTTGCCCAAACATTAATATCATGCTTAAACAAGAAGATGACATTTAATCATATTATACCTCTTCTTCCTCCTTCATGTGGGGCAGAAAATCTTGAGTAAAAGCTTCTAGTCTTTCCTTCAGCTGCCGGGCATAGTTAAGCTGCTCATATTCACTCTAAAACAAATAAGAATTATTCATTTATTGGATCCCTTTAAACGGTGAGACTTGTTCACCATTTACAATGTCTATTAGTTAAGTGTTTTGGTGACATAATTTGAACTTTTTTTACTGTACAACATTTGATCTATACTTATAAGCAATTCAGCATTACTTCTTCTGATGAGACTGAAATTAAAAACTATAATAAATTCAGTAATTAAAAAAGCACCAAACAATTATCATTTATCTCAGGAGAAACATTTTTCTTGTAAAAGAGACTGCAAGATCTCAACTGAAACATAATGTTCTTTTCTGTTTCACAGAGTGACTGGGGCAGAGTGGAAGTTAAGATTTAACACAATTACATCATTTTGGAAAACCCATTTTTAGTTTACCAGTGGCTTGAGAGAGAACAATAACACTCGCCTCCTGTTAAGCAGATCACAAAAACAACAGCCCTGACTATTATACAAAGCATCCCACTTATTCCTGCAGTTTGATGGAAATATCAAACTGTTCATTTTATGAAATCATACACTGTCTGCAATTTGTCAAATGACTTACACTTTTATTATTTAACCCTATCTACAATTAATGCCTCTTCATGAAAAGTATAAGTTATCAAGGTAATGTTAGTCAAGCAAAGTTTGTGTGGCGACCACAGCCGTTATTCTAATGACAGTCTGTTGTTAACCTATAATTAAGCTATGAGATTTGTCTGTGCTCTGCTGTACTCATATATGACTTTGTTAGGTTGCACTTGGTAGATGCCTTATGTCTATTGCCATTTGTAACTAAAAGTGACAAAACGTATTTTAAACAAGAAAAAACCCACTTATTTACCTTAACGCTGTGCAGACCTTTTTCAAAGAGGGACAGCATCTCTGAAAGTTTATTGTCAGAGTGCACATTGTACACAGTGCAGCACCGCTGCTGCAGGAGGCCAATAATATACTCATTTTCAATTTGTTCATGCATCTTAAACTCCTTAAAGGTGGCGCACAGAGACTGAAGAAATGAGCGGAAATCATTGTTGTTGGAGAAGTTGGTCTTTGACAGCTGTGAAGACAAAGACAACAACAAAACATTTATTAGACTTGGCTTGTACTTTTACAGAGCCCTTACGTGTAACTTTCGGCATATAATGGCATTAGAGCAGAATAACAACCCAGGCTGTGGTCTAAGTAAACTCAGCTCACTAACAATGCAGTTTAGCTTACGCTAGCACATCCGTTGTGTTGAGCCGTTATGTACGGCTAACCCAACTAGCAGAATTTTGACACTGAGCCGGAGAATTAGTAGCAATGTATACGGTATATAAGAATAATGTTACATAAGAAACATGTAACTTAGTTTGCTACCAAACGGCACAATTAGCCACCTTTAGCGTTAGCTGGGTAGAAAGTTCATAGGGACAAACCAGTTCAAAACAATAGTCACATTAACATGTAAGTGTAATGTGCTAGGGAGTAACCCATTAAGTATACAGCTATACAGCATTAACTGTACTACTTATTCCAAAGCACGAAGTTAGCTAACCCCTCCAGCCTAGTCGTGAGACAAACATCCGATAGGTTTGTGCCTTCAGTGCTGTGGGCAGTAGCTAGCTGGAGTGCTAGCTAGCAGTCACACGTCAGTTAAGTAAACAGCTCCAGATATTTCTCTGTAAATCCACATTTTGATGGTCTCCGTTTAATATACACACCTTCTCACAATATAGACCCACGAGCTGCTTCATTCGCCAGTGTGGGACAGTAAAAACATCCACCTCATCAGGAAAAGGAGCCATCTTCACACACTGATCCTCAGTGCGTCATCTGTACTGATGGTGATACAATCAAGCAGGAGGCGTGGACCGTCGAACCACGTGACCACAATTTATAAACGACGATAGAAAATCAAACAGACTAGGATTAATAAAATAACGATTTTATAAAATCAGGTAAATAAAGTATCAAGGCTCTAAATACACAAAAATAAAAACAATTAGAAAAAATACATAATAAAAAATACTGAGGAATATTCAACCACTACTTATCACATTTATTTTCATATTCTGCAGCTCTGTTGATTTACATTAACAAACATGTTTAAGTAACACTGGTAAAGGAATTACGCAGTGAAAGGTCATAATGTAAAATATACCCTGCAAACTGAATACAAGTGCACTTAAAGGTTTAGCCTGGGGAGAAATTAAAACGACGGTTTTAAGGGTTTGACAGTTTCAAGTGCCTTTGTATGATAGAGTGAAAACTATTCAAGCTGGACAAAACCACGAAAAATATGTACGTCGATGCACCGCCATGCCACGGTCCGCTTGTGGTTGCTATGGAAAATACCCACAGCAACAACCCTGTAGAGGATAGACGGACAGCTGTGTACACCAATCAGCTATCAGTAAATGAAGCGGTGGCCAATAAAAATCCAAGAAGCATGTGTCTAGTTAGCTGGAGAGTGCGATGACAGTAGCATGTACCAGACCCTCTGTGAGATAGCCACGAAAAAGACTAATGGTAAGGCAAGTAAGAATATTTACACACTGGCAGCTAGTGATCTACTTTAACTGTATTATTTGTTGTTGTGTATAGAATGCAAATATCCTACGTTAAGGTGTTTTTGGTTGCTAATTTTGGTTTATCTAGCTGCTCTGCAACGCTAGCGTTAGCTGTCATGCTACCAGTTGTATAAATGTGTTGTCTCTCAGCATCACAGCCTATCTGACAAAAGAGGCTTTTTTTCTTTTTTTACATAAATTGTCAGTGGAGGTACGACGGCCGTATATTAACAAGGAGACACATATCCATTACTAGAAGTTGATGTGGATATGGATTAATTCATTTTTTTATACAAACAAGCCTCAAACTGAGAAATCTTTAGCTTTATGATCAAAGCTTAGTTTTGTAATATGTCCCTTGCAGATCCAGCATGAGAAGCCCGTCATTCCAGTAACATGGACAAGTACGACAAGGTGAAGAAAATTGGGGAAGGCTCATTTGGAAAAGCCATCCTGGTGACATCAAAAGAGGATGGGCGTCAATATGTCATCAAGGAGATTGGGATATCTGGAGTAAGAAACTTGTACAATAATCTATAGAATCTTTAATGTGAGGTGCTCTCTCTGTCTCCCTCTTTAACCTTCTTTTTCCCTTGTACTGTGACAGATGTCAAGTAAGGAGAGGCAGGAATCTCGAAAAGAAGTTGCTGTTCTTGCCAATATGAGTCATCCCAACATTGTCCAGTATAAGGAGTCTTTTGAAGGTATTTATTTCATCAGTAGAATCTTGCTGTTAAAGTATGAAAGAAGTAATATTCTGTGATTATATTGGGGCATACAATAATGATTATGAATTTAACACTGATTACATTATTTTTAGAGGGAGGTTGTCTGTATATTGTTATGGACTACTGTGAGGGTGGAGACCTCTTTAAGAGGATCAATTCTCAGAAAGGACTACTTTTCTCAGAAGAGCAAGTAAGTTACCAGTTGACTTAATTTCTGATGACAAATAATGTGTATTTTGGAAGGTAATAATATATGGGTTTTAATTTGTTCTGTTGTAGATCCTTAACTGGTTTGTGCAAATTTGCTTGGCACTGAAACACATACATGATAGAAAAATTCTCCATAGGGACATCAAATCACAGGTATCATTTGGTTCTTGCACCACATTATTTAACTTTACTGAGCGATGTTTTTAACGCGTGAAATACAAATATCTTCTCATTATTTATACAGAATATATTTCTGACAAAAGATGGGACTGTACAACTTGGGGACTTTGGGATTGCAAGAGTGCTGAACAGGTATGTGTAATGTCATCTCTATAGACGTCCTGATGACTTTAGCCAAGATTTAGGAATACAAAGGCATAACGCAATTCTGTTTTGTTCTTTATTCATTTTCAGCACTGTAGAGCTGGCAAGAACATGTATAGGAACTCCATATTACCTGTCACCAGAGATCTGTGAAAATAAACCGTATAACAACAAAAGGTATTAACTTGATGGTTTGGGATGATGTGACTTCACTTTTTGTCTCCTCTGTGGTGTTTGAGAGCAATTATCCCTCAGTACACTTCTGATTCATGCAGAATAAGGTAGTGGTTTCTGGGAGATGTAACAGTGTCATGTCTCTTTATTGATTTAAAAGTGCCTATTTATGTCAACAGCAGGAAGCGCTATTGATTTGTTCTTTAACTATTTGTTGTATGCAAGTAATCTAATCCACTTAAGTTACAACAGATGAAGTAAATTAAACAGAACTGATGTGTAAGGAACCATGTACTCAGGTGTTTAAGTCTTTTTCTGTTGTACGTATTTGTGATGGAGAAAAGGCCAGTCTTTCCAACGGCTGTGGATAGTTTATTGAATGAATGTAATCCTACCCCAGAACCTATCCCTGCCAGCCCATTTGTATCCACCCGCCTCTCACTTTCCCTACTTTTCCTCCTTCTGCAGTGATATTTGGGCCCTAGGGTGTGTCCTATATGAAATGTGCACTCTTAAGCATGCAGTAAGTATTGTGTGTGCGCGTGTGTGTGGCAGATAAATGTAAATGTGTCTTATGTAGCATTGAAGAACTCTCTGATGTATTGATTTCTTTAAATGCACTGTGTACAAACTGTAATTGACATTGTCAGAAATATTCTAATCTAGCCTGTAACTTCAATTGCCCTGCTTTATTTTAACTTTGAATAATCAGATATGATCATCTTCAATTGTTTCTCTGCCCTGGCTTTAATAATATGCTTAATGTGCTCTCTCAGTTTGAGGCTGGCAACATGAAAAACCTGGTTCTGAAAATCATCCGTGGATCATACCCCCCTGTGTCCGTCCACTATTCCCAAGAATTACGTTCCCTCTTGGCCCAGCTGTTTAAACGCAACCCCAGAGAAAGACCATCAGTCAGCAGCATACTAGACAAACCTTTCCTCTCCTGTAAGATAGAAAAGTTCCTCACACCACAGGTAGACTATGTCATCAATTATTTTTGATACAATTAAGTTAATATCATCTGTACAGTGTTCTAGTTTGAACAATTTTTTTTTTTTTCTTCCAGATTATCGCTCAGGAATTTCGCCATACTTTTCTTCACAAGCAGCCTAAAGTGGGTGGGGTGCAGGGGCCACCAGGCAAGTATAATGCAATGTAGGACGTTAAATATTGAAAGACACCTTTTGTTAAATAGAGGTTCATACATCTTTGCTTAGCTTTTATCTCTGGATTTTACTTCTGGATTGGCAGACCAGGGTGGTGGTCCCCCTTTTTAAGAAGGGGGACCGGAGGATGTGCTCAAACTACAGGGGGATCACACTCCTCAGCCTCCTGGGGAAAGGCTATTCCAGGGTACTAGAAAGGAGGATCCAATCTATAGTTGAACCTCAGATCCAGGAGGAACAATACAGTTTTCGTCCCGGCTGCAGAACACTGGACCAGCTCTATACTCCATTGGGTGCTTGAGCGCTCATGGGAGTTCACCCAACTGGTCCACAAGTGTTTTGTGGATTTGGAGAAGGCGTTTGACCATGTCCCTTGTGGTGGCCTGTGGGGGGTGCTTCCGGAGTATGCGGTCCGGGGCCCTCTGTTAAGGGCAGTCTGGTCCCTGTATGACTGAAACAGGAGTCTGATTCACATTGCTGGCACTAAGTCAAACCTGTTCCAGGTGCATGTGGGACTCTGGCAGGGCTGCTCTTTGCCACCGGTTCTGTTCATAATTTTTATGGACAGAATTTCTAGGCACAGTCAGGGGCTGGAGGGGGTCCAGTTTGGGGACCACAGGATTTCAGCTCTGATTTTGGCAGATGATGTTGGCCTCAACAAACCTGGACCTTCAGCGTGCACTGGGGCGGTTTGTAGCTGAGTGTGAAGTGAGTGGGATGAGGATCAGCACCTCCAAATCCAAGGCCATGGTTCTTGACCAGAAAATGGTGGTATACCCTCTCCGGGTTAGTGAGTAGTCCTTACCCCGAGTGGAGGAGTTTAAGTATCTCAGGGTTTGTTCACGAGTGAGGGAAGGATGGAGTGTGAGATTGACAGGCGGATCAGTGTAATGATGTGGACGTTGTATCGAACTGTCGTGGTAAAGAAGTAGCTGAGCCGAAAGGCAAAGCTGTCAGTCTACGTTCCTACTCTCACTTAAGGTCATGAGCTTTAGGTCATGACCAAAAAGACAAGATCCCAGATACAAGGGATCGAAATGAGTTTCCTCTGTAGGATAGCTGGGGGACCTTAGGGACATGGTGAGGAGCTCAGAGAAGAGCAGCTGCTCCTCCACATCGAGAAGGGCCAGCTGAGGTGGCTCGGGCATCTGTTTCGGATGCCTCCTGGACGCCTCCCTGAGGAGGTGTTCTGGGCATGTTCCACTGGAGACCTCGAAGAAGACCTAGGACACGCTGGAGAGACTATGCCTCTCAGCTGACCTGGGAACACCTTGGGGTCCCCCCAGAAGAGCTA
>JAPTYQ010000019.1:24334549-24359969 GCA_029814465.1 Ostorhinchus cyanosoma
TTTACATTTATTTTTTTGTTTGTTTAACCCCCTAGTAGCAAAACTATTGGTTGAATTCATACCAAACTGGGTTTATAAATTGCCAGTGACCCTGAACAGATGTGGTTGCATTTTGGGAAAAGTAGGTCAAAGTTCACATTTTTTGTGAATTTTTAAAATATTTTTTTTTCTCCCATTTACTTATGTCTATAAAAACATACATTTTGTTTCAGTGTACTTAAAACTTGGCACATATGCAGAGGCAATTGATATGCTGACATCACCACAGCATAGACCTAATGACCTGAGTATTTCATTTCTTTTTATATTCTACCGACACGCAATAAACTGGAATTAGACCCCTCCCCCCAGTACTCAAAAACTCACCAAATTTGGCACGCATGTCATGTGTGGCAAAAAATTTGATAAAAATGTACAAATTAACCCCATAGATGCCAAAATGTGCACTCTAGCACCCCCTACATACATATAAGGGGTCCTAGCGGTCAGTAGGAATGTCGTAGAGACATGAAACAAACGCCAAAAGTTTTGTCTCATTAAGCCCAATAAATCATACACTGAGCTACATTGGAGCTAACTCCAACAAGAAATCTGCAATTTGCCTTTCAAATTAAAATGTCTCGCATTAGGGTGGTCGTCATAGTGGCCTCTCATTCAGAGTGGAGAAGCCTTTGTTTTTTAGAAAATCTAGAAATGACTCTTTACAGCTTTACTTTTTTCTTTCTGCAGACTCCTACAGTCCCATACTAATTATTCTCAGTCTGATCATTGCCTTAACATTGCATCTTCTTGTGAATGTTCTCTTACGTATTTGTTTTTATTCATTTATTTTCATCTCCTGTAATTAGCCAAGCGTCCTGCTCCTGGTTCCACATCACTCGCACCCGCTCAGAAGATTACCAAACCAGCCACCAAATACGGAGTGCCTTTAACAGTGAGGAAGGTGTCAGATGCTGCCAAAAAGCCTGTGGAGAAAAAACCAGCTGTGAAGCATAAACCGGTTAGTAGACAGTAAACTGATATTTGTCACTTCCACTCATGACTCCTTGTCGTTGTTGTGGGTGTTAGTCGTTTTTGATGTTGAGCTCCTACTCTAACATGTCAAAGGTATCGTCCATCTGTGTGAGTGTGTGTTTTTGCATCATAGTGTGTTGGCCACCTCTGAACCACAGTGTTGTATGTTGCTCAGGCCCCTCTCCCAGCAGCCCCCCAGCGAAGAGTGAGTCAAGTGGCAGAAGAGAGGAAAAAACACGAGGTACAACTGAGAGCCCCATAAAACTTTGTTCACTGTTAAATCTCCCTTCCCTTCTTCCTTCTAGTTTACTCAAACATGAAGGTCCCCTCCTTCCAACATTTTTTGTTTTTCTCCATCTCATTATACTGTATTTGGTCCCTATCTTCACCCGTTTTCTGCTCCTGGACCATTTGGAGTGATCCCTCTGTTTTAGCTCTCCCATTTTAACAAAACTTTACCTCCTTGCCTTCCCGCCCAGTGACAGAGCAGTCCTGCCTCTTTCCTTAAAGTGGGTTTCTTCTTTACATTTCAAACTGAGATATTCTTGCTTCATCTTACAGGATGGTATCAGAAAGAAAAGGATGGAGCTAATTGAGAAAGAGCGGAAACAGAGAGAGCAGGTGAGTTTTTAGTAGACGGATGGTTGTAGAAATACCTTATAGTCCTGGTGGTCATTGGAAGCATTAAATCTAATTTGGTGTAAATTATAATGGGTGTTCCATTAGGCTGAATTTTGGGCCTTTTTTGTTATTGTTGATATGGTTATTTTTGAAATTCAGGTTATATAAATCAATATACTGATGACACTCTCTTGTATGATTTCTTTCTATACATCACTTCTTTACTGATTTATACATTGCCTTTAGTAATCCTAAACCAGTTCATAATACATAATAAGTATTGTCAGTATTCAGTACAGTTAAGAATATGAAGAAAAAAACTGGCATCTCTGTAAACAATGACTCAAGCTTTGAAATAATACACAATTGTACTGTAATTGGCTCAGTTACTCTCAGTGGTTTTATTATTTTTAATGTTTTATCATCAATATTTACCCAAATTTCTTGTTTTAATTCCTTCATTACAAGGAACTTGAGGTTTTATTTGCCCATTGGCTGTATTGTTCCTAGCACCACACTTTACTTTTGTTTTCTCAGCTGTATTGCAAATGCCTTAATACATTCTTTGATTGAATAAAGGTTAAGTGAATGACTTCATATCAATATTTTTCTGATCTGCTTCACCCTCAGATGTTCCTTTTGAAAGCAGAGCAAATGAAAAGATATGAAAAGGAAAAGGTAAATTTTAAGAACTGCCTAGTTGGAGGTAGATCTATTTTTCTACTATGAATCCTTAGTTGAGGGGCCACAGCATCATATTTGATAAATATACTATTTGCTATCCTCCAAGTCCTTTAGTAAATGATGAATCTGTGATCTTTTAAAGATCAATCGAATTAACCAAGCCAGAGAACAAGGCTGGAAGCATGTCTTGAGTTCAAGCGGAGGAAGCAGCCCAGAAAGAAAGGTATTAGATATCATTCATTCAGTACCTCTGAATTTTATATGACATTGTAAGATTACTGAATCTGTTTTGTTACGTTTTTTTTTCCTTTTAACACCCTTTTACTTTATAAACTTAGTGCTTTGTAGGTGTTGGAAAGAGAGCTGCAGGCGTTGGCCCATGCCATGTCCCAAGCTCTGCTTCAGGTCCGACTCCAAACCTCTATGAACATGCTACACATGAACAAAAGGCTAAATCACAGGCAAAAGACAGCAGCAGACAAGGATCCTCATCTGGAGCAGGCAGTCCTATTCGGTAAGTTCAGATGGTAGCTTGTTTTTGCCAACTTAGTTTTTATCTATCCTTTATTTAACCAGGAAGGAACCACTGAGTTCTCTGAGTCCCAATGGAGATGGCAGCACAAGCACTTTCATGTAAAATTCTATTTCACATGTCAAAGTTATAATACATAAAAGCAACAGGAAGGAAATGGTAGATGCGAAAAAAAATTACAATGAAAGAAAGTAAAATTATATATTCTATGACCGGGCTGGGGTCTTAATATTCTCCGCTTACTTTTTCTCTTGTATTTTACTGCTGTGTTTAATTTGACCATGAAGTTTGTCTTAATAGATTTATTTAATGCTCTATCATGGTGTGTAACCAGTGTTCCAGCTGCTGCTGGCCCAGTACTACCCAATGGTCCTTCCCGACTTGTAAACCATAATGCAATCAAAAGAGAACTGCAGCGGCTGCAGCATGTTTCAAAACAAGCCCAAATTACTAGGTCAGTCAAGCAGCATTCCCTAATCATTTTACAGATTTGGAAACTTTCTATCAATGTGTTTTGTTATTGTGTGGAAGGTGGTTAGTTTTCATTCTGCATTCTTTTTTCAGGCAGCGTGCTCAGATGCCTCCTGAACGGGCCTATCAGGTTGAGGAGTTTTTACAGCGTAAGAGAGAAGCCATGCTGAACAAAGTCCGTGCTGAGGGACAGCTGGTATGTATCGTGGCTTGATGTGTTCTCACATAAAATAATTGAACCTTTTCCAATATACTACAGCTGCCATGTCTCCATACAGACTGAATCTGTGTTTATATGAACTCACATGAAAAATGACATTGATCTATTTATGTTAAATGGTATGATGACTAAGAACAAGATAAGCTGTTGATACACAATTAAATGAACCTGGGCAGGCTGTAAAACTAAAAGAATGAGACATAACAGGCTAAAAGTTCTACAACATGGTGGTGATAATTGTCATCACAGTCATCAGTATGACAGACTGCTTACACATTCATATAATTTGTTGTTAATGGGTAAGGCTGTGATTATTTAATGTAAATCTAGTATGCAATAGATGGCAAGCAACACAAATCAAGTTTGAAGACGACAGGAAGAAAGCACACTTAAAACCATCCCTTTAAGTGTACACTATATTATTTTGTTATTTACTGTCATACAGCCTTTTCTAACAGTGAAATCAGAACATTGTATGACTTGCTTAAAAACCAGCTAACTCCTTTGACAAAACCTTCCCTTGGAGAATACAGAGGTTGGTAGTGTACCACTGTCTTGATTTTTTTTAATTTGTTGGGTTGTATTGTGTGACTCCAGTGTTTTTAAAGTATTTCTTCAGATAGACTAGACTAACAAGCTAATTAACTGATCAAAGCAATAGTACAGCAGATTAGTGACGTCCATGTTTTGTGTGATTTTAAAAACACCTTCAAGGCTTCAGTTCCCTGCCAAAAAGGTTTTCCAATGACAAGGTAAATAAGAAAATATTCTAAGAGTACATCAAATTAAACTGATTCTGACTTTTTAATGTATATGTTGCTGCTGTTCTAGCCTCATCAGTGCATTGCTGTTCCTTCTATCTGCTTATGCAAAGTCAGTTGGTGCTGGCACTGAATCAGACAATACACTTACTGTGTAGAAGTCTTGTATATGAGCTCACTTCAAAAAATCCAAACAAATTCTTTAATAAACATTAAGGCCCTAAGTCGTGACTGTTGTTCCAGTGAAATATAAGGGCTGCATCCTTCTAAAGTGTGGTTAAATTGAACGGTAAACAGGGTGCTCGGCAAAACCTGGCAGCCATCTATGGAAGCCGGGCTGGTTCTGTTCGCTGCAGGAGACCCAGAGTCAACAAAGAGGAGGAGGTAGGCGCCCAGGCCGGAACGCCCAGCCCCACACTCCACTTCATTCATGGCACGCCTGGCTTGGCTTGTCTACCTTCATAAAATACCTTTGTCACACCCATATTTCAACCCAACAACTTGCACCCAGTCCTTACCCAGTGTGTTGTGTTCCACTGTTTGGTTTCATTCCCAGTAATGGCTGTTGTCATTTATTATAAATAACCATGCCCATTTACTTTTAAGTTTTCTATTACAGTTTTTTTTTTTTTGCTTTGAATAATAATGATGAATAATTATGTTGACATGATCTGTGACTCATTGTTTTATTCATTGATTTTTGTGTCTGGCTGAATTGTTAGTGTTACTGTAACATGATATTGTTTGTTAAGTAAAGCTTTGCTTTGAAGAGTTGCTCTCTACATATCCGCATTTTGTACGTCTAATTACGTGTGCACTGCATATATTTTATTAATGCTGTACCCACTCTTAATGTATTTGTGTGAAGGTTTGTAACACTTCTGGATTTGTTTTCAGGAGTACTTGGCAAGACTGAGGCAGATCCGCTTACAGAACTTCAATGAGCGTCAGCAGATCAAAGCCCGGCTCAGAGGAGAGAAGGTACAGTCCTCCAATCTAAGAGTCTCAGAGCACCTTGAATCAAAGTCTTTTTAACTTCCATGACATTTGGGCTCCTGGCTATTGTTGGTTTCTGTTTCAGTATGACAGTGATGGTTCTGACAGCCAGGAATCCAGTGAGGAGGCAGAGCTCAGGAGAAAGAAGATAGAGGCTCTCAAAGTAAGTCTGCCTGGTAAAGTGTTACATGTGTTGTTTGTGCAAAACCTAAGTATTAACCTTGTTTGTTGTGCTGTTATGTCAGATGTACTTCAAACAGAGCAGGGTATTAGATTACAAAATCTATTAGATCAGTCAACCTCACCCTTTATTTTGAAACAACCAGCCCTTCCTACCTGGGTCCTTGTGACTTGTTCTGAAAATGGGATCAGATCACACAGATATACTGATGCAGCCCAAGGAGTGCTAATTCTAAAATGACAACCAGTTCAGGAAAAAGAAAACACACTTTAATGAGCTGCTTCTACATGCAGACGATTATGAGACAGGAAAAATAGAAGTAAAAAAATTAATCAGGATGATTAAAGTAACTGTTTAGTTTTGACCGGAATGAGTTGAAAAATGACTATACACAGATATAGCTGTAGAGCATTTGATAGATTTCTACGTTTTGTAACTCCTAGGCCCAAGCCAATGCTCGTGCTGCTGTACTGAAAGAGCAACTGGAGAAGAAGAGAAAAGAAGCATATGAAAGAGAAAAGAAAGCGTGGGAGGAGCATGTACGTTTAACTGTGTTTCATCCTAATGTTCGTTAAATCAGTTATTTAATGGGCTTTACTGATGCCCTAGTTTAATTATAGGCTAATCACAAGCATTGTTCTGTGTATTGTTAAAGCTTGCAGCCCAGGGGGTGAAGGTTGGCATGGCAACAGGAAATGTTTTGGTGGTGGCAGCAGCAACACCGTCATCTGCCTCTGACGGTCCTCTTCCACCCTCTCAGCCAGACCCACCTGCCAGAGCTCCAGTCCTGCCCACATCCAAACCCTCAACCCCAGCCATATCTATGACTGCCGCCCTAAAGAATGTTGGAGCCGTCAGTATACGCTTACAATTTATCCCACTGCACATCATATATTCATGTAGGTATTTATGTTTTTACCCTATGTGTTTGGCAGATCACTCCACTAAAAGAAAGCATGCCTGAACCAGAGACTGCTACTGTCACCCAGGTGAGTGAATAAGTGATAACAAAACATATTTTGTTAAAAGTTACAATGAGCACATTCTATTTGACTGATTAGATTATGAAGGATAATTTTATAGCACTTTTTTTTTAGCAAAGTGCTTTGCACAACAAAATAAAATCAGACAAAGCAGATAAGAAGCGAGGAAGTAAAAACAAAATGAAAAAAAAGATATATATATATATATGAAAAAAGAGTATAAATAAAAACATAGATCCACCATGATTAGAGTGCACTTTGTTTTGACAGGTAAGCTGTGATCAAACTACATGTTGCTACTGCCTTTTGTGTTTTTAGAGTGAGAAAAAGCAGATCCTGCGCAGACTTAACCAGAATCTCAAAACCCAGAGCCTGGTAGAGGAGGTGGAGGAAACGCAACCAGCTTCTGTCGAACCAAATCTCCAACAGAATTGCTCTGACACAGAGAAACATCCAGCTTCAAGTGCTGATCAAAATAAAGGGGATGCTGCAGAGCAGCCTGTACTCCCCGTTGCTCAGACCTCAGTAGAAACATGTGCCACCACTGCTGGTAAATGAAAGATGTTCAGTCTTAATTCTTTACCGGTAATTCAAACTTTAGTCTAAAGGATTTGAAAATAATCTTGAGGTTTTGTTTTCCCAGTAGCTACCTCGATAGGACCAGAAGAAAGACCATCCTCAGGTGGAGATAGAAAAAAGTGGGAACCTGGAGCTCCTCTGGTCCTCTCTGTCGCTCAACAAACTCTAGAGGAGACATGCATCTCCACCATTGGTGAGTTTTCCTTTCCTTCCTCCTAAATGTCATGTAAAATTAAAGTTTATTGCAACATAGTATAGCAAAATATTACTTGATTAAAAGCTAATTAAATTTCACCCAAAAAATTCTCCATTTTGAATGTCTGGATCACCAGAAATTTGATGTTAAAATGGGGTCACAGGACAAAAAAAGGTTTGGAGCCACTGCTCTAGTTGGTAAGGAAGTGTATTTGTCATCCTTCTGTGTCTATTTCTGTGTTTCTCAGATCAAACCGTCGGAGATGTTATACCATTAAGTGCACTGCAGGGAGATGTTCAGAGGAAAATGTGGGGAGTAAATCCAGATTCTCAGGTTCTTAAAGTACTTCAAGAGGCAGAGCTTCAGCCGCTAACTCAGCAGCTGGAGAATATCAGCATCAGTGGAGATGTCTCTGGTATGCCTTTATTTTTTCTCTGTATTACTTTTGCCACTATCCAACACTTCTGTATTGAGGCCATATGGATAATTAAACTAACACAACTATTGTCACAATGAAGAAAATGCCTCTAATAATTACAATGTGCTCTTTACTTACTCACAAATAATCATCTGCTCTTCTTAGTTAAGTTATTACTGCTAACTTTTGGCGGTCGTGGCTTAGAAGGTAGAATGGATCATCCAATAGCTGAAGGGTTGGCAGTTTGGATCCTGCTCCATCCTAGTCATGTGCTGTTGTGTCCTTCCCTCACCCTCCTTGCTTCCAGTGCTGCTACTCACACTGGTGTATGAATGTTTGGTGGTGGTTGGAAGGGCCGCAGCAGTCAGCCTGCCCCAGGCAGCTGTAGTATGTAGTTTACCACCACTAGAGAGTAAATGAATAATAGATCCGCCATATGTGTTCACAGAAAAGTGCTGTATAAATCCAAACCATTATTATTATTTTAATTATTAACCCTGACTAAAACTATTAATGAGGAAATGTGTTACTTTACTGTAAGCTATAGATGATACATACACTAAAACAAACAAAATTGCAGGTAAAATCCATTTAATTTCCCCCCTTCTCGTACTGTGGTCACTATACTACTTTGTCCCAAAGAATATTGAAAATGATGACACAATAATATATACATAAAATGCTATCCCAGTGGAACTTGTTACATAGTTAATCATCTTCTACAATATTAAGTCTTTTCCCAGTACCTGGAAAGACAGAGGCTAACACCAAAATCAAATAGAAACTATACTAGAATAAGTCAATTTCTCAAAATAAAAATACTAATGCACTCATAAAAGTAAACTGAAATTAAAAGCAAACTGTGAGACGAGAAATAAAAAAACTAACTAGAGAAGCCCTGTTCCTTGTGCTAGTATCAACATTTCCTGAAAATTTCATCAAAATCCTTCCATAACTTTTTGAGTTGTCTTGCTAACAGACAAACAAACAAGCAGACAAACCCCAATGAAAACATAAGCTCCTTCGCAGAGGTAATGAAAATGTCAAAACTAACAACTCTGGTCCACAGGTATCCTTAACCAGGCAGCAGTGGCTGAGACTGTGACGACACCTAAAGAAGTGCTGACCTCTGCGCCAACACCATCTGCTGTGGTACAGACCCCAGAGGTTCAGAAGGAGAGTGCAGCTGCAACAGAGGTCTCGCATCAGGAAACAACTGTGGCTAGTACAGAGGACAGAGTAAAACTGCCAACAAACTTTACAGACACTCAGGGTTAGTATGACCTCATATTGATGTGGGGTTACATTGTTTCTCCTCTTTGCGTGTATATTTTCTGTCAAATTGCATCTAATCTGGCCTAAATCGTTTCAGATCCAGCAGATGTGGAGTCATTGGTTTTGGAAGAGAACACTTCACAGATCCAACATGTGCCAGCTGGTGTGCAGCAGGCATGGGAGCAGGAAGCCCAAAAGCCAATGTGACTTTTTATTTCTATTGCACTAACATAGAAAGCTGCCTTTGACTGTCATGTAGTGGTGATTTACACTCTACAGTATATCTGCAAATATATTCAAGTTAACAGCTCTGTTTTTACAGCTCTAGCAGACTTTTTGTTTTGATGTGAAGGGTTTCTTAAGTACTTCCACAGATGTTATCCATATCTACTTCCATTGTAGGCCAGCAGAGGGCATCAAAGGACCATCAAGCAACGATGATGCTCAGAAGAGTGTAGAGAAACAAACTGCATCATCTGGTGAGATTAATGTGTGTTGGAGCAGTGCTACTTTTTTTTCCACGTGGTTATTATCTTAATTAAATCTGCCCTTCCCTCTCTCTCGTCTCCTAGGACTAGCACAGAGCGAAGAGCCCCTGTTTATGAAGCTGTGTTCCCCAGCCCACCGACGCACTGCCGCCCTTGCAATCCTCTCAGCCCAGTCCTCCGTGGATGAATCATCCTCCTCTCTGGCCTCTCGCTCACGCTCTGTGTCACCTCTGCGCTCCAAACACCATGACGCCCTCCTCATCGGCCTCTCCACAGGCATGTTTGATGCCAACAACCCTAAGGTGACTACCAGCAAGTCATAAATAAGAAGCAGACTTTTGATTTTTCTTTGTCAGGGAAATGAGATGCATAATGAGGAACAGTAATTACTGTGCCTAAAAGATCACATGACATTATGTGATCCATGAAAATGTTAAAGTTACCTGGTGAAGGGCTGTCACAGACGGATGTTGAGGAAATTGTTCTTGTTCCAGACGTATATGACGAAGCTTGTGTGGTATTTTTAGGTAGAATCTCAGTCTTCTTTATTAATGAGGGGGTCCAGAATGGAGCCAAAGCCATTAATCAGATATTCTGAACATGCAGTGGGTCTGATAGGACACAAAGAGCATCCATCAACCTATATCTTTCATAACCTTCATCAGGGACACGCCAGATTTAATTCAGCCTGGGTTCTTCGTCTAAAGTATACATAGAATAGGAATTTATTAGGAGTTTTGAGTTGGTTTTCTTGAGTTTCTAAGTTTTAGTGATTTTTCACATATAAATGGGTGTCAAATTTAAGGAAAAAATCCAACATAACGTGCTATAATGAGGTGCTGGGGCCATCACCTGCTTCTGCTTATGTGCCTTATCATGGATTCTACTGTAGGAAAGAACATCAGTCTTCCAAAAATATTTCCTTTTTTCTGTATGAGGATTGTGGTAGAGAGCACTGTCTAAAATGTCGGTCCAAAATCTCTCGTACGTGCTCGGCTAGGTTACACTCTTGAGACCACAAACATGAGTTATTTATTACAGCTTTGAAATTTGCCTTAGTTTTTGTTCAGTATTTGATTTTTGAGTTTAGTTTAATAAGTGCTAAGTTGTAGCTTTTGTTTTTTGAAATTTCAGTTTGTGTTAGTTTTTTTAGGTGTTATGAGGGAAGCCTGGTTTATTTAAAATCCCATGTGTTGCACAGGCATGGTATTCTTATACTCTATTTACATTACATTTCTATTATATTGTGTCACATTGTAAACTGTAGGTTTTTTTCTTTCTTTTCATTTTTTAGCTTTGGTCAACAGCATTATTCTTTCACTGCCAGTTTTATTTTATCTTAAACAATAATAACCCTGCTCCAAAGGCCACATGGTATTCTTATGCTCCATTTACATCGCATTACTATTATATTATGTTACATTGTAAACTGTAGGGTTTTTTTTTCCTTTTTTTAACATCAGTCAATACCATTATTCTTTTACTGCCAGTTTTATTTCATCTTAAACAATAATAACCCTGCTGCAAAGGCCATAACATATGAGTCACATCATTTTAATGCACATTAAACTAGTAAGTCATCCCTCACATCCTTTGGATAAGGACGTAGCCGTTCTGAAAGTGTTGACTTCATTGTCTGCATGAAATCAGTAACACTGTATTAACTTCTCTTCAGTTAGGGTAAGTCACATCACCTCTTAAATGCAGCCGTAGCTCAAATGTTTGTATTGTATGTATTAAATTAATTTCTGTCTCAACAGTGAAGACTTTTTGTCTGTGATGCATTAAAGTCCTCTGTGTCGTCATTCTTTCAGATGCTCCGAACCTGCTCTCTACCAGACCTCAGTCGTCTCTTCAGCTCTCAGCAGGACTCTGCAGTGAGTAATGTTGTGAATGCTGCCCCAGACCACAACTTGGAAATTGAGGACCTGGATGAGACAGCTAAAGACGATGACCAATCAGAGACTGAAGAGTAAGAGAAACAGATGCACAGGAAATGAGGGGGGGGGGGTTATACTCTACCGTCTGGTTCTGCAAATTATAAGTACTTGTACTGAATAGAATAGAATGCTTTTATTGTCATATACATTTACAATGAAATTAAAAGACAACTCTTATTGTGCAAAATACAAGTATGGAAGACAAATAGATTTTTACAAATCATGTATAAACATATATACAGTGAGAAGAACAAGTATGACCACCAACAAACTTCATGAAAATGAAGGATAACCATTTACCTCATTCTTATCATTTTCTCTGCTTAAAAAGCAATATTGTCATTGTTTTCAAGTGTTTCTAAATACAGATTATTGGTGTAGACTACTTAAAATGGGACTTGCATAAAAATCATATCATCTGAAATGTCTCACAGGATTTAATCAAATTTGATGTAGTTCTTTGTTGAAGCCTGCTAAACCCTGTGGGGAAAATTCACATTCCGAGCTTTGTGGATAAAGGCATTAGTCACTTGGGAAGTCAGAAAAACATAAAGCTACCAGTATAACCTACTATTGCGTGACATTGTTCTGTATTTACAACATCAACGTCCAGCCCTAGTGCAATGGAACGTCAAATATCTCGTAAAATGCTGCCATAATAGTCTTAAAATGTGTTGAATGAAACCTGTAGAAGCTGTAGTAGTAAGACTATGCCATGTTTCTCAGTGCGTATGAGGACAAGGACCTGCGGGATGTCCGGGAGGCCATGGAAAGACTTCTGCAAGACGGTGACCTGATGAGAAGCCCCCCAGAGAGTGGTGCCGGAGACTTCAACGGAAACCCCCCAGACCAAGAGCTGTTCCAGAGGATAGCAGCAGAGATCAATAAAAACAATGAGATGGCTGTGGATGATGATGATGACGATGATGATGATGACGGTGAGGAAGAAGAGGAGGAGGAGGAGGAAGAGGAGGATGAAGAGGAGGATGATGAGGATGAGGAATGCTCTAATGGAAGTCCTGGCGATGAGGAGGCAGGGGAGCTGCTTAGCAATGGTGTGGGCGAAGAGAACCATGGAAACAATCACCAGTTCAATGAAGAGTGGCATTCAGGTAGGATTAAGAAATGGATTTAATAGCAAATGATTCATAATCTATGATAAATCATTCATTTTTGCACACTTTAATCGAGCATAGAAGTGCTATTGTTCAAATTATACTCCTGTTACTTTGAAGACGGCAGCGGTGAGGATCAGGGCGGTGAGGCTGAGCATCACGACAGCATCTTCAGTCGGTTGGAAGAACTTCGCTTCAACCTGGAGCAGCAAATGGGCTTTGAGAAATTCATTGAAGCCTACAATAAGATTAAGGTATAAAATGTTTCGCACTAATGCAACCTCACTGCTGCTGTAAGTGCTGTAACATGACACTGATTAAATAGATGTCTATGTGCTGTGCAAGGCTATACATGAAGATGAAGATGAGAACATTGACCTGGGCTCCAGTTTGGTCCTGAACATTTTGGGAACAGAGCACCAGCATCTGTATCCTAACATACTTCATCTAGTGATGGCAGATGGTGCATACCAAGAAGGTGAGCATTATTTATTTATTGATTGGAGTTGCTTTTCTATCCATATCAGGGCCTAGGAACCTTCAGAAGAACGTGATCAGTTTTCTATGATAAGGACCAAGCGCTAGATGTAGTCCACGTGGGTCTGTTTTACACCCCCTGATCATGTCTTCTTGGGAGATGGTACTTTCTCGTGAAAGGAACTCAGGAACTTGCATAGTGGGGCTCAGCAATTCTAATTGATTAGTGCTTTATTTTAGACCCCATTTTTGAAGAGTTGTAGTTACATATGAAGCCCACACAATTGGAGGATAATCTGCATGATGTTCTGTATTGTGGTGATAATATGGTGCAAATTACAACATACAGTCACGGGAAAAAAATATAAAACTATTAGAGTCATCAAAAACAATGGTTATTATCAAGAAAACTTGGAAAATGTCTAAATATCAACTCTGAAAATAATCTCTTCTGAGCTGTTTTTGTTGTCATTATAGTTGTCCAAACAAATGGACCTTTAGTTGTACCAGCCAGTACAAAATTAACACCAATTAATCTGAGGGCAACCTGAGTGTAGATTCATGGCATGTATAAAAAAAAAAAAAGAATTTTTCCTTTTCATTGGGTTTCATCTTGTCCTCTGTAATACTGAATGTGCAGTTTATCAATGAACTTTACTCTGCAGTTTTTCATTGTGCTTTGTTGCATTATTATGGTGCTACAGAAAGAGCATGTGACAGTCCATGCCTTACTGAGCTTCTGTGCTGAGGATGAAATCTACTGGGAATTGAAATCGTCATGCACAAAAATGCAGTGTAAAAACTTCTGCCTCTTTTTCTATCTGAACAAACAGTCTGAAGTGCCAGGTACTTTGGGAAAAATCCGACTAAAGTATGTCACGTTACAGCCAGTTAGATTAGTCTGTCTGTTTAGTCTGTTCCTGTTTATCTCTGGCTGACTTTTTAGAGCACTTGTGTAAACCACAGAAATGCATGTGCATCTGTTTCGACTGTTCTGGTCAGCAACTGTGTTCAGTTGTCTTTGTCAGCAACAGCGCTGGATTGTTATCATTGGTTTTCCCACATTCACACAGCTGCACCGGTACAGTGAGCATTTAATTTAATCACTGAAAGCTGCTCCCTTTATGGTTAGAGAGCTTTACTGTATCAAAAAGAAACTAAATGGATGTGAGACTATTTTTTTTATCTTACCTTGTGCCCAGTCAGTTGTCAGAAAAGGGCCACAGTCGAAGGAGTTAGGAAGCGTATTTCTTCAGTCTTTGACAGGTTTCCCTGAGGAGGAGAGCAGTCGTCAGATGTATTCTCTAACAGAAATATCTCTACATGTCTGTTCTTTTGTTTTCTATTTTTACTGTCTTCAGTAGAAGAAATAGAGGCTTCAAATGTCATATTTTTCCCTCGAGGATTGATCTCAAGATGTGCAAAAGAAGCATCTTACGGCTGCATAACGGCAAACCCATGCACTGCAGCAGTTTTCTGGGGTTTATTTGAATAATTTCAGAAAGAAATGATCATGTCCTCATGCCAGTATTGCTTTTGAGTGTGAATAGCACTTTTTATAAGATGAATACTTTGGCTCAACCTGATTGTTTCTTCCTTATCCACCTGCCCTTGTCTTTTTTTCTTTCAGATAACGATGAATAAGGTTTGTGCAGTGGAGCTGCTGGCAGCAATGACAATCTGCTAGCTGTTTAATGTCTTCCCATGACACACATCATTGGCAGAAGGATCTATGCATGACATGTTGCAGCCATGCATCTAACAGTGTTTCAGGCACACTTGCATGATAAATAACTAGCGGCTGTATTTCATACTTTGACTATCAGCATCTGACACTACTTTCTAACCAGTGTTGATTCAGAAGTGCACTATGACGTCTGTGTTCTTATTAACCAAAGTTAATTATGAGGTTTATGTCAAATCTATATGAATGTCCGTAAATGAATGAAGTCTGTTCACGTTTGTTTTTTCAGTTCTTTGTTAATTTATAAGCTGCAGTTACATTTAGTTTGGCAGACAGATTTTGTCTGCTACGGTGCTATATGTTGCACGTTCAACAACATGGCTCCAAAAGAACAAGGTCACCCTCAAAAGACAGTTCCTAAGACTGCTCAAAACCAGTTGAACCTCTTTTTCTTACAACTCTTTTCACCAAACATGTAGTCAAATGTTGTCTGACACCTTTTCCTAATGCATTTCTTACTGTTTGAGTTAATTCAGTTAAGATTGTTGTGAGACTGCTGTATGTTGCCAAGGTACTGTAGCAGGAGGTGGTGAACCAGTTCAGGTAGATATTCAGTGCAGGAAGTTGTACTGACGGTGTAAGCAATGGCATATATGGTAACATATTTGATAATGGATTGAATATTGTAAATCTTTATATGAATAAACCTTTTCCTAAGAAAATGAAGGCTCTGTTCATTTTTATTGTCTTTTCCTACACTACTGGGAGGACTGTAAGGTATGGCATTCTATAATATGTTAACCTCTTTTGAATTGGCTGACTTATATTATAAAACATATTGTGTTAAAGGTCTTTAATTCAAAAGGTGAAAGGTTGAATTTTTAAATCTTTTTACTAGTAGTGCAACTGGCAAATGGACACGACTATTTTCATGCACAAACCCTCAACAGACCACTCACCCCTCTGTCAGCTCGCAAGATTTATCTATAGGCACTATCCCTGTGGAATAATATACCCAGAATCCCCAGCGTATCGATACCATGTCTGATTTAGGAGGACAGGAGAAGTGGGCGTGTTTTCCACTGAATTGGGCCATAACAAAGTGATTGACTGTAGAACTGTTAATAGAATATGCAAACGTTTAATAATTAATTCTCACAGCCTTTCATGATTTGTTGCATAATTCTGCAGTATTAAAATGTTAATGTTTCCTTAAACCCATGCAGCTAAAGATCTTTCATTAGGAATAAATTATGTCACGGAGACGGATTAATTTCTCATCCCCTCATCTGTTTTACTGTCACTGACATAAACATAAATTAGTAGTAGGTCTTCAATGCTGTTGCTATAAGTTTTAATTAAACAAAGGATGGGTTGGAAACTACTGTGGAATGATCTTCACTAATTTCAGGCAACAAACCTGGCAACCCATTGTTACTGAAATACATATGGAACTTTGTAAATGCATTTTCACTCGTGTAAAAGCCAGACCATAATTCAGTCTGGATCTGAAGGCGTACATTTTTAAGTTACAGCTGTACATTGTATGCATAATTTAATAATGTAAATCCAAGGCCCATTTCTCACTATTTGATTTGCATGTAAAATGTGTGCCTTCTATAGAGAGTGTATGTAAAATAAGGTTTAATGATCTTCAGTGGTGATTTTTACTACACAATGGAAACAAAATAGACTTTTATTATACAAATGCAGGCTCTATCTGGTTCTGCTCTCCCACATGGTTCCCCTCCAACTTTATGCAAACTTTTAATCAAAGGCCACAGAGAACTGTATTTTCACAACTTTTATATACTGTACACATCAAAGCATATCATCCAACATTTATGGGACATTGTGGCCGCGTGTTTGTTTGTAGTTTCATTTCTGACTTAGTAATTCTCTTTTATGCCTCAAAATACGAGTTGTATAATGCATTAAGTTGGTATTTTATGTTGTAAGTGATTTGCATTTTACTCAGTAAAAGGCACATGTTGTAGAGCACCTCAAGGTGTTTGTACAAATATCAAGCTAAGAACATTAGGGATTCCACCAAAATGTTTATGGTTTTCTTTGAAGTATGTAATTGGGTAAACAGGCTCAGTTTGGAGTCAAAGCATAACACCATGGTTGGTTTTCAAATGAGGTTGAGGTAGAGGGTTGGACTTATAAACATATTACTTGGTTATTTGCATGGCGTTGAATCTGAACTGATGTGTTTAATGATATTTCTTAATTCTTAAAAACAAAGGAATGAGTCAATGTGCATGTTTTATGTGTCATTAATGAAAGCTGTTAGATTTGGCGTGAGCTCCAGGCCTGGTTATGAGGACAGACAGACAGATGAGGATGTGACGTACAATATCATATTCTCCCACGCCTTTTCTCTGCTCAACATGAGATAAATGAAGTACATTTTTGAACTGAATTTTCTGTGAGGGCTGTGCTTAGCTTGATCCTAACTCTCCTAAAAAAAAATAAATAAATAAATGAAAAAAAAAAAAAAAAAAACACCCCACAGAGAAAATATACGCATTCAACTGTTATCAGGCAGCCTTCATTGACATTCAGCTATGGTCCCTAATCTAATTTGAAAGGAGGTTGCCTCGGGCTGAGTTTGTAACTTTTAAAGCCTTATCAAAGTAATACAAATGGAGATCACTGAATGTGAGTGTCCTGATTTTAATAGCATATTGAGCCTAAAGAGAACTTGGACTGGTTTCAATTAAGCCATCATTTCTTTAAAAGAAAAAAAAAAAAAAACATTGTAAACAAAACCCTCTACTCTCAGTGCTTCTCTTGGGTACATTTACAGTAATGGACTGTGAGAGAGAGAGCAGTATTGCTGTCAAGGCTCATCCCTTCATGGAGATTGGGACATATGTCTTGTCACGTCCTCTTCTGCTTCTCTCATCCACATTTACAGCCAGTAACACAGCTGTCACCTCCATCATATACGAGGCTGTATATATTTGTGTGTGCGTATGCAGAGTTTCAGATTTTAGCCCTCAGGTGCAGTCATTATAAAAGATTATTGCCTGTCAAAGTGTAATAATGCCCCCCTCCACCACTGTCTGAATACCAGAAAACAGACTTTGCATAACATGAGTGTGTGGTAATACATAGGGGTCAAGCAGAAAAAGAGGGCAGGGGCCATTGTTTGAGCAGAGGTGGAGGGGTGGAGCGTTGCCTCCTCATAGTGAGGAGGAAATATGACCTGAGGGCCTCTGCCAGCTCCCATGGGATCACATGTGACAGAAGAGCGCCACCTACAAATAAATCTCCTTCTTTATTGCTCCTTTCTCCCTCTCTCTCATCTCTCCCTCTTGCTCAATATGCAGTGTCCTACCAAATAGATAAAAATAAATCACACGTTTATTGTCTGCCTTCGTCTTGCTCGCTCTTTCTTCCCTCAAGTTGTTTTGTGGCTGTGCCTTTGCTGTGAAGGGTATTGAGAGTCAAAGGTCTGTTTCCAATGTATTTCTGTATTAAAAACAGTGCCTTTGGAAATGTGCTCCCTCTCCCTCTGTGCCTTCCTGTCTATTTTTATATCAGGCAATGACAGGTCCATCAGTTTGCTTTTGCCTCCAGAGAAGAAAAAAAATGTTTAGTTTAATCTGTTACAGAGCACCATTACCTGCAAATTGTATCACAATAATTACATTTGGACTGTGTAATTGTCTCATTAAACAGCTGTAATAAAATGCAAAACCAACTTTCTGCAGCAATAACGTGAAAAATTGCCAAGTAGGACATAAAATTGTTGCGGTATTTATAGCACTTTTATTAGCTTGTTGGTTAGTCTTGTTCCTGTAACTCCTGCTTCCAATAAAAAGGGGAGAAATGTGTTTCTTTAATAGTCAGTATCTTAAAAATGTGACCACCAGATGCCCCTATGCCTCTCCTTTATTTATTTATTTATTTTTTTTGCAAGAGTTTCACCAATAAAATCATATAATAAGGGTGAACATGTTGGTTCCAGATAGACTGTAATCCCGTGTTCACTGATTTATCTGTATTGTATCAGTGTAAGAAATGTGTAACTTAAGGTTTTTTTTTCATAGAAGCTTAGAGTTACAAATATATGGATGAAGAGGATGCTAATGGGAAAAAAAATAAATAAACAAGCTCTTTTCCACGAGATCTGTGAAAAGATGCTGCCGTTTGACACATCATTACATATCATTAAGCAGCTCAGTTCACGCCCTTGTGATAACACCTTCACTGACACCTCGTAAATTCCTGACTTTGCTTTAATTCCAATCAATCTACCTTGATGAGTCTTGGCTTTTGAATTTTTTTTTTAAAGTAGCATAACTTATCAGTGGAAACAATTAAAAACACAAGGGAGTGGGGAGATTACTATATCTATATCTATACTTTATCTACAAGTGATAACATGAAGAGCGTAAATACATCGCAGTTAAACCAGTATAAGGATGAACATTATATATGTACCTATTTTTTCAGTATTTTCCAAAAATTCTCACAAGCTGATTTTAATATAATAGGTTATTGCTATTACATATGAACAATTTACTTCACAAACGTTTGAGAGCAGGTATTTAAAGTCATGTTCTGCGCTTTCCGGACGGCACCTGAAGTCCACGTACTCCCTCCCCCTCTTTGCTCGATTCCAGCAGCAACACAGAGTCCAACAGCGCAGAAGTACTAGCATGGCGCTCGGTGTAGTTGGAGTACCGTTGTCTTGCCTGCCTGCTTTTCATGTTAGGTTTTACTCTAGTATTTAATAACTGTTTTTCTATTCTATAAATTGTACGCCTCTGGAGACCTTTTAAGAACAACATCGCTTGTTGAATACTCTAAATACGTGGCAAGTAGGTAGCTTGCTAACTAGTAACGTTAGCAAGAAGGCAAGAATTAGAAGATACGGGGCAACAAGAGGAGGAGTCCTGTTTTGGAAGGGGTAAGCTCAATCGACTTTAGTGTTTGAGTTGTTTTTAAATTTTAGAAGTGTATTTCTTTCTGTCTGCTAACTTAAGGGAAACATTTTCAAAGGACAAATGCTGAAAAAACTTAATTTTTGTTTGTAAAGCGTGGCAACTGTAAAGTAGTGACCCCCCCCCCCCCGTTGTTAGCGACGGATATGCTAGCAAAGTTATTCCAACTGTTAGTTTTACATTGGTAGATATACATATTCATGTTTCTGAGGAGTAAAAACTACTTGTCTGACTTTTTCGGCCATAAAATGGCAAATAAGTGTAGTACACGTTTTTTATGTACTGCTGCTAGTTGTTACGTAATATTGACATTTTCCGGAGTAATATTACACTACGCTGAACAAGATTGAAAACTGTGGCCACTCTTTGTGTTTTGGAATTTAAGTGTCTACTTCCGATTTTAGCGGTAAGAAGGATTACACGAGGCTGATTTTTGATGTTCACGGAAACCTGAGATGACTGTGATAATGTACAGTAACTCATCGTGTTGTTGCTCTTTAATGATAAATCACAGTCCTTCAATCCTGCACCCTTTCTGTGAACTTTATCTGTGAGCTGACTCTACAAATGTTACGAGAGTCATAGATGCAAGATCACAGTTCCCAGGTGTAGTTATCTGCTGAAGTAAATAAGATTAACTTGGTTTTCTATCCCCGATTTGTTAATCAACTGTGAGACACTAGAGTAGTAGGTTTGTGTTCCCCGGTGTTGTCAGCTCTACACAAAAGTACAGTCATGCATATGTGAACGTGTGTCAGTTTTTCCAATATGACTAAAATGTAATGTTTCTCTTGCTCAACAAATGAGCCTGACACTTCGACTGTTTCAGCCATATGTAATGTCTATTGTCTATGTATCTCTATGAATGACCTATTTCTTGCCCTTACAGTTGACTAATCTGCGTGCTATCATGTTTTTCTCTAGATGATGCAGATGCCATGGCCATAGCCAAGGCATGGGAGTGACGTGATGGCACTGGTCCTGCTTCCACCCAAACACCTTTTCAGCCTCTTGTTTTTCTGCTGAACAGGAGGCAGAACACTCAGAGAATGGACGAGTCAGTGTTGTTGGATTTACTTGAGTGCCCTGTCTGTCTTGAGCGGCTCGATGCCACGGCAAAGGTGCTTCCCTGTCAGCATACCTTCTGCCGCCGATGCCTCCAAGGCATCCTGGGGTCACGTGGAGAGTTGCGCTGTCCAGAGTGCAGGACGCTAGTGGAGTGTGCTGTGGATGAACTCCCCAGCAACATCCTCCTGGTGCGTCTTCTGGATGGCATAAAGCAGAGGCCTCGAAGGGCAGGTCCTGGAGCAGGAGTCTGTACTAATGGTACATCTGGTGCTGTTGCCAGAGCACACAGCAGTGGAACCAGGGACCAGGGCACCCCAGGAGCACAACCCCAGCGAGCTCAGGCTAAGAGCACCCTTGTGCGGGTTAGTATACTCACTGTGGCTAAACATGGATCACTGAGCATGAGCTTGTTTCCTATTGTGAGGGCGAAGCTGAAACAATACAGAGAAAATCTGTCTGGATTAAAAGCAGCATGTTGCATTACTGGCTCTCTAATCTTCACTGCAGATTAACTGTTATCGTGGTGATCTGAAAGCCAGCCAGTTGAATACAAGCCCAACATTATTAATGGCAGTGATTTAGAGCAGTTAATAGTAGAGCCAACAAATGAATCTGCTCTCTCTGTCGGCTGCAGCAGTGCTTTTCCCATAAGGAGTGTTCTCAGGTCTTTCTTAGTTGCTGACATTGCCAAAATCCCAGTCTTCTTTCTTGCACTTAAGATCCCTGCTTAAGTGTTTCTTGTGAATTGCTGTGACAAATGCAGGGTGGGACTAGAGAGGGTGGTTGTTGTAAAGTGAGAGAAGCTAAATTAAATTGTGAATTGCTATGTGTTTCTGATTTAGCAGCACTTTTAAAACTGATGAAAGAGATGAGTTGTTAAATGAAGGGAGGCAGGAAACGACACCTTAAATTCCTCTTTTGGAAATGAATTTGTGTGACTATCAATTTTCTTGTCCTTGTGGAAACACAAATTGAACCAGGTGCGTAAACAGACAGATGCTGTAGCAATCCCTGTGTTTGTATTGGGTGGCATTTATCTGAAAAAAAAAACAGTACCATTTCTTAGTTATTTACAATAATCTTCACTGTTTGTAAGTGGGTGAGCCATCTCAAAGCCGGCTAGACTATTTGGCGTTGAAATTTAGAATGGGCATTGTGGGGGAAAGGAATATTTAAGCATAACAATGTCACGTACTGTCTGCTAAACATTATAACACATGAAAAACAGGTCTAAAAAATGTGAGTGCTGAAATTGTGAAAGATCTGTGGGCCCCTTTCTGAGGAGCTCAGGTCTCTGTAAGGGGAGGATAGAGTAGATGAAAAGATGTCAAGGTCCTGTGTAGAATCACTGGAATGTCAAAGCGCTGATAATGTATCTGCCCAGCCATGCAGGTATGAAGATCAGAGACCCTGCTGTAAATCGCTACTGGGGGACCCGCCTCATTTGCCAGAGTATCACTTCAGAGGATTTGTGCTCATTTCAAAGCCGTTCTGCGGAATTTCCCTCATTTATTAAAAACCTGTTACTAATAAAGAGGTGAATGTATAAAAACTACCAAGCTGTTGATTGTAATCCTTAGTGTAGACAAGGGCTGCATGATGCTCAAGTGGCAGGGCTGTGTGTGAATGTGTTTCAGATTCTGTCCTATTTTCCCTGAATTTCTCACTAATGTTACTGACTAACATCTACTTGCCATCCTGCGGTATTTTACAGATGGCGTAGAACAAGAGGATACACAGTTGTGCAGGTGTAACAGTTTCTGAACATAAAAGGCTGAGATCAAAGCTCTTGCTGATTGCCGAGCCTGATCTGTGGCCAACGCTCCATGGGGACTGATCGCTTCACTGCCCCCGGGAGACACCCTCAGTCCCACTTCTTCATTGTTCGCCGTCTGTCTCCCATTTTTTTGGGAGGTATCTTGCGGCTTGAACCAGCTCCTTTGGTGCCGTAGCCCTGTTCAAGCAGAGCTCCACCTCCAATTCTTAAATGGCCAGAGAGAATGACTGGAAAGGCAGAGCGGTGAGGGCCGCCTGACAGATGCACAACAGGGTTTTGTTTCGGGTCCCCTCTGATCTTCCTAACTGACCGACACGTGTAGAGTGGCCAGCAGAGATTTTGTGTGCGTGAAGGCTACCAGTAACAGAAGCTGATGAGTGTTAAGTGAAGGTGTCAGGACCAAATGGGACAAATGTTTAGTGAATAACCTCACTTTCTACCCCCTCCTCTTAGCTTCTCCCGGGTTGCAGCAGTTGTTTGACACTCTGCCCTGGCATTTCTTTGATGAGGGTGAATGAAAAGGCTCGTCTTGAATTCAGAGCCATGTGGTTGTCTGGTCAGGTTGGTGACTCACCTCCACACTGCTCAGTTTCATGGATGTTTTGTCTTCCTCTTTGCCCTCATTGACTCATATAACACAGTATTTTGTTCGCACAGATTGAAAACAGATCACTCTGTGAATTTTTTGCTGTGTGAGAGCAAGTGAAGTCGTTGGAGTTGTCTGGAGGCCAGAGGTCAGGGTTCATGAGTCATGGCAGTCAGGGGTCGGAGCCGAGTTGAGTGAAGGGAGAAGAATTAGAGATTTCTGTGAATGTCTTCAGTTATAACTCAGGACCTCTTGGGAGTTCACACATACTTAAAATAGATCATCTTTCATGATATTTTTATCCCTTTGTCATAAAACATTAAGCCACGCCACATTGTTGCCTATTTAAAAGGGTGTACTTAAGAATATTACTTTCACTCTAAGCTAAGTATTAGATGCAACTGTACGTAGACATATGCGTGTGCTCTGACTTGCCTTTTTGTGTGTTTAGCTGATGGAAGATGAGACACTATTCTCTCATAAGCTCTTGAGGATGTAATTAGGTCATTTTCTCATCTTTAGCAACGGGAGCTTCACACAAGGAAATTTTTTTCTGTTATAAGCCATTTGATATCCCCCTCCTGGTGTCATGGTTTCCCTTCTAATCCAGTAAAATTGATTCTAAACCAACAGGATGTTAAATAGAGTCTTAGTGCAAGCTTCTGATTGAATAAGGTGGTCTAATGCGTTGTCACCTCCAAGACTCTTCCAGGTACCTTGAGGTTTTTTGGTTTTTAAATGAGGCCTTGTATTCTGTCTTATTGTTTCATAGTTGATTTATTTCTTCAGAGGAAGAAGAATGTTGTTTATGAGTTCCTTATGGAGAGGTATCTCATTAAAATTCCTGTGCACCTCCCTCGTCTGAGGTCGATGAGTCACACCGGCCCTCTTTGATGACATCATATTGTTGTTCAAGCCTTTTCCTCTTGGCCGACTGGCTGACCTCTGCCTGTGTTTCAGAACCCCGTCATTACAGCCTTGTGCTGCCCACATTCTGGCAAACGCATACTTACTCCTTTCCACTGGGAATTTTTCAAGAGCGCTTTGGTCTATTCATTCCCACTCTCTCAACACACTCACACTTTTTCTCCTGCCTCCCCTGTGTTTCCCACTGAGGTCTACATGTAGTCATGACCTTCTGGACAGTGCGTGCAAAGGATTTTGCAACCACCTGTAATTTTCTCCAATGAGGCTTTGACACAGGCTGTATTTTTCCCCCCATATTTCTGCTGTGTACCTCCTCCCTCCTTGCCATCTAAATCCAGACTGGAGCCTGTTAAGGGTCTAATGAGATTAGAGTTTATTAGACAGTGAGTCGGCACTGCTCCCCGTTCTCCTTGTACTGCTGACTGCTGACTCTCATTCTGAAGAAATAAAACTTTTTTTTGTGCAACTAGTATCTCTGGTAACTTGGCTCTAAAAGCTTGTCCAATGCTGGCTTAAGTCTTCCTCTTCCTCAGCTGCAGTTCCTTGTGCTAAATTGTAAACTGTCTTTTAACATTATGGTTGACGACTATTGTTAACTGAGTATCAACCCCAAAAGCAGATACACTACTGGCTTATATACTCTTACAGTTCAGGTATGTACATTCCTACCTGGCAGGACCATTTGCTGCATGTCCTTTCCCCACCCTTTTCTCACATTTCCAGTCTCCACTAGTTAGTCCATTAGTCAGGTATCTCAGAATTATCAACATTTTCAGAAAATGATGTGTTTCAATTTACTTTAGCCTCTGATGCATTTTGGTCAGGATATGCAACAGTTTGTCCAAGTTGTTGTCTCAACTTTGGTCCTTGATACATTTTGCTGTGTTGTTTCTGTATCCCATGTGAAATAGCCTTTATGTATGTTTTCTCAGTAATTCAAGCAACATTGCACTCTTTTCATGAGCTATTCTCACAGGCTTTGTTTTCCTCCATTTTTAGTCCAATGGGCCAAAGGGTCCGATGGACTATTCGTATCAGTTGTCGTCTGTCAGTTGTCCCTAAACGATATTTCAAGAATCTTCTTCTCCAAAACAGTCAGTCAGAATGACTTGATAGTTGTTGTGGAATGTCTTTGGAGTAAAGCCAAACTACTTTGTTCAAATAATTAGGAAATACTGATTTTTGAATTTTTTTAAATGAATTTTTGTAATTTTACAAATCCCCATTGGTTTATAATGGGGCAGATTTCAAAGTGATATAACTTGAAAACAGTTGAATATATTGATATAATTGCTATTGGAAATAGATAAGAAGTCACATATGTTCTTACATTTGGTGCCATGACCTTTGATCTTGACTGACCTTAAAAGGTCAAACCCAAGGTCGTCTATGTCCAGATTTCTAGATCTAGGTGTCTTGACCTTTGACCTTGAGTGATCTTTTAAGGTCAAAATAATGTCAATTAATGT
>JAPTYQ010000019.1:24360069-24379783 GCA_029814465.1 Ostorhinchus cyanosoma
CACCACCTTTACCATTCTGGGGGTGAGTTGTGCTGTGTGAATAATCATTCTTGAAGTATGGGTTTACATCATCCTAAGGAGAAGTTCAAAAGGCTTAATCATGTGCAGCCTTGTTGCCTCTTCATTGTAGGGTAATACTGCACCCTTGATGAAGGGTGTATAGCTTTGCGTCTTTGTCATCTTTGTCCTTTTTTATGTTCAGCATTATCCAGCCTCTGCACCACCAAGAATTGTCTTATATTTCTCAGTCTCCTTTGAACCTTTTTTCCCATGTAGAGGAGGATCTTTCACATTAGTGTCTTTCTGAGGAATGCCATGAGTAGTAGTAGGTCACTGTTTCTCCTCTAAACACTGGGCCTGTCTAGTCTCGTCCCACTTGCCAGCTCACATTCACCTCCTTCAGTAAAAGCTCTTAAGTATCAACATGTGTTTACACGTACTGTCTGCCTGGTATCTTATACATTCTATGCATTTTCTTCAATGCTGTTAGAATGAAAGATCTTACAGAACTCTGTCCATCACATACACATAAGATCTGCAGATTTGTTGATAGTGATAGTCAGGCATACAGTGATGTGTTTGTACACCTTCAAGCCCCACGGCAGGCTCCGCTCTAGCAGCTGTCTTGTTGTAAGTCATCATCTTCAAATAATATTGGCCTACCTCTCTGCTGCAGTTCTGACTCTTTTACCTTAGATGACACTGTGAAGTTTTTTTTTTTTTTTTGATGATTGTAGTTATCTTTGGTGCATTTACCTTTAGATTGTGGGTGGTCTGCTGTGGTTTCTTATGCCCATCTATCATCTCCTGTCAAGTTTGTCAGTGAGACAATAGTAAAGGAAGCAGCCATGACCTCTTCTTGCCACAGTGCTGTCACACCTGGCCAGTGACAGCCTTTCTTTAGCACTCATTGAATGTGTGCTACAGCTCCAGGGTCCTTGATAAAAATATTCCATGGACACTTACTCCCGCAGCCTAGTTTAAGTGGGCCTTTCATCATACAATATTGTAACTCATAGCACTGCACTGTTTAATATTAGCTAGTGTTACTGCAAGGAAAGTAACAAATGTTTTCTGTGGAATTTATTATTTCCATTGTTTTGTCAGCTGTTTGACAACCTATCATGCATTGTTTCTCTGGCCTGATTCCAAGCTGGTCCTAATACCTGCCTGGCCTTAAGAGAGCAGTTTGACCTCCACCCTCTGTTGTGATTGGTGGCCCAGAATTGGTCATCCATGGGCCGTTTGACTGCTGGCATGTTAAGTGTTTAGTTCCCATCCCTAAGGCAGAATCATGATTTGCAGAGAGTCTTGTTTTCAGTTGTTTGACCCCTGACCCTTGAACTATTACTAGCTATTGATACACCTTCTGGCTGGAGCAGCTGCCTGAGACTCACCTTGCTGCTACATGAAGTCGTGTGGTCCCTGACCTCCTTCTGAGATGGGGGAAAAAAAATTCTCAGAAAAATGTTTTCCTTAATTCTGTGGCTGTTCTTCTGCATATTTGCAGTTCTCCTGCCTTCTGAACAGTTTCCTGTTTTTCTTTTATGGCCCAGAGGTGCAGTTAATCTGCATTTGTCCCCATGGTGGCATCTCTACCCCATCTGTGAGAGAGCATCTAGCACTGCAGCATTCTCACAGTGACAGTATAGTGTACATCTACCAACTTTGTTCACATGTTTTTAAATATGTAGTGTGAATGTTGCATTACATATCAAGGTACATTCACACAGCATAGGCTGCTGTAAAAAGAAACTATCTAAATAGAAAGCATTTTTCAAGTATTTTTAATGAGTCACAATTTTAGTGGCAGTGGTAATTCTTCCATTTTCTATCCTCTGAAAAAAATACAAGAATGATGATGTACAACATTTACACAATTTGATTTGTTAGTCTGGGCATCTCTGTAGCATCACAATACTTCATTTATAATTGTGTGTTACGACAGATTTTACCTTCATCAAAAAACTGCAGCTACTACATTTTAACTGTCCATCACTCTTGACTCTCATACAACTCATAAATTTCCATGGCATGCTTGAGGCTCTATGTTTTGGGTGCTTTTTCCATATTTAATACATCTTTGCCCCTGGCACATGTAATGAAGCATAATCTCTACAGACAGCTTTTTAAATGAAACACATTCCTTGCTGTTTGCATAAGTTGAACTTTGTGTCATTATCTGAAATGATTATTCAAGACTCTTATGAGCTTCAGTCATAGGCAATCTCAGCCTGCTACACTGGGCAAGGAAGATAAAATCAGTGAATTAATAATTGATCACAATACTTCTGTCCTCTGTGGATGCTGCTTGAGAACATTTTATGTCCATTAAATATCTGCAGTCAGCTTTAGGAAGACTGTTAGTCCTTCTGTACTCCCAGCATTTTTATGTAAAGGCTCACAAGCAGCTGGTATAGATGACAGATTTGATGGTTGGTTTAGTTGCAGTGAAATGTACTTTAGTCTTGCTAAAGTACTCATATGATGGCCACATCTCCCTCTTAATGTAGATTCCTGGTAACACTTCCATGCAGTAATTAATGTTCATGTTATGGAAAGTGATGGTGTAAAATGTTCAAATTCAGATTAGCAAACACCTGTTTCTTCAGTTACACCACATGTGTGAGGTCTTTTTTAGTGACAGCTGGTGATTAATTGTTGAAGTGGATTTGAATAGTGGAGCACGTTGACAAAGACATGGGGTAGGGAATTAGGTGGTGAGGTTCACATGACCAGAAGGAAGTACTACAGATTTACTTCCCCTCCCTACTCCCATTAGAACTGTTGTGATTAGGTGAAAATGCACTTTGAGCTCAGTAGTTTTGCACCAACACACACTTTGCCATGGGTGAGCTTGGCTTGATGAAACCAGGGGCAGTGTTTGTTTTAATGAGTCACAGACTGATTTTAGATCCATGAGGGCCCATTACGCAGTCTAAAGCCACAAAAACACAGGTGTGTAGTGAGTACACAAGCTGCCTTGTGACAACATTGTGTGGAAATGTCACCCAGGTTTAAACCAGCCAGGCTGTATTTGTATTCTGAAAGGTGTGAGCTCTATGCTGATTATGTTTAGTAGAGGATCAGTTCCCACATTTTTGGGCCTCCTGATTAATTTACAGACATCAGCCTCTGCCTCTCCTTTCCATCCAGTTTCTAATGGTATTACTACACTCACATTTTTGTGATGTGTCAGCAGAACTGTCCTTTCTGTCTTGTTTATAGTAGAGAGGAGCCAAGAAACAATGGCAGAAAGCACGGGGAATGACATATGATAAAGGTCACGCAAACTGGGAATGTTGCCATTCATGATTGGTGCCAAGACTGCACAATACAGTAAAAAACTGACAGCACAGTGTTTTTTTTAACTATATTTGTCTATGTTTAAAAAAAAAAAATACACCAGAGGCCTTGAATGTCTCTATTCAGAAAGTCTGAATCGTTCCAGAAATATAGACTGATTTTTGGTGAGAGTGCATCTGTATAGAAGTTTAAAATTCAAATTTTAAAAAGCTGAAATGAATTTGAGCAGCCCTACAATTGGTTTCAACACACCAAACACAAAAGCAGATGAGCACTGCAACTATTCATCTGAAGGCTTTTTTAACTGTGTAAGCACAGCATTTATGGGTTAGTAGTATCATAATTTTTGCTAGACTTGTGAGTCTTTTTGAATTAGTTCATAGTGATTCTTTAGAGTCTGTCACCTTGAAAAGTGTTTGGTTGTGCTATTTCAATACGCAGGAATTAATGACACTGAGGAGTTATGAGCCTTGATTGTCCGCATTGGTCTTCAGATGTCCAAGTCATCAGACTGTGCAGCAATCCTGGTTTGACACAGATGCTTTGCTGAAACACAAATATAATGGGCAATGTTGGAGATCTTTTTATGTTATCATGGCAAGTGTAAAAATACTTTCTGTTCATTATGAAACTAGATGAACAGTTTAGACTATGGCAGGCGGCCACACAGCAGATAATCATGGGTAATGGGAAGCACTGACTCTATATCCAAGACTCCTGAAATTGGAGTAAATTATGTTTTATCAGCCAGACATCTTTTGCTGATTAGCTGTGGAAAACAAGACCAATGTGAGTTTTTCCCAAAAAATTTTGTTGCAGTTTACCACTGTGAATGAGATGATATGATAATCAGTGCTGGTGCCCTAATTGGTGCTGCATTAGTGTAGCACAATCCTTTTGGAGGAAACCAGTCAGAGAACACATACAGAGCACCAAACCCTCATTTTATATATATATATATAAAATTTTCTTTCACTCCTTGTCATTTCACTGTAGATAAAGAAGAGCTCACAGCTACATGTTACTTCTGGGTTAAGTCAAGGGTGGAATGGCCAAACACTCTTAAGAAAGTGAAAAATGGTCAGTGTTGTGCTGCTTCTTGAGTTGGAGAACAGATGCAGTGTTTGTGCCTTGGCCCTTTGCCAGCTCTGTGTCAATATCCTGTCTTTGTTTGTCCACTGGAGAGGCGTACAAATACCAGCCAATGCAAGCAAAAGTTCTTGAGTAGTCCATTGGCCTGACATGCAACACTGGACAATTGAAGAATCATGAAACTAACTACTGTAGGAGATAACTGAGATGGGTTATATTGGTCAGCCAGCGGCCTGTAGAAACTTCCTTGTCAAATTTCCCTTCAGCGTGCAATGTCCTGCATAAATCGAAGTCAGTCTGAGCAGAGCTGAGCAGGTGGCTCACCCTGAATGAGTAAGAGGAACAAAAGGCCACAGACACTGCACGCTTTCACCAGCACAGTGGAGAGTAATGTGAGGAAATACTTAGTATTCAGCTCATATTGACTGGTACTCAATACACAGATACTGTGACATTTGTGAACTAATCCCTCTGTAACTTGGATACAAGCAAACTTCATAGGTGTCTCATATGTGGAACTCCTCCTGGTACTAATCCAGAGCATTAAATATGTGACAAATGGACATCTGAGCTTGTAATCGGATTGAATCAAAGCTTTTTCTCCAAACACTGGCTCGAGAATAGAAGAGTTCTTTTGTATAATTGTGTAATTTAACAAGTGTTGTATATTTAGTCTTTCTGTTTGTTTTTTGATTTGCTTGTAGTTTAAGTAAGTTTTATAAGTGCACACGGTCCTATTAAAGATACCATGCAAAGTCATTTTATTGTTGTACATCAGTTTTAAGTCTTTTTATTTCAGGTAACAACTTTGTTTTTCATTGTTAGTCTTCAGTCTTAGTTTTTGTTGATTAGAATAAGCCTGAGGAAGGCAGTATCCTCTAATGGGACAGTGTGACTGTCAGCTACAAACCCCAGCTTTTCCCTTTTAGTCTGTTCAGATTTCTTTGTCTTCTCTTGTCGTTTGGGCTTTGCTAAACAAGTGTTCTTGGCCCAGTGTCTGAGTCAGTGTCACAGAAACAAGATATAGACTCGGCACGTCAATCCGGCTTCCTCTTTCTGTCTCATTAGCTTTTCAGTCATTTAATCTCACACCGCTTCTTTGCCCTTGTCTTTCTAGCTTTCAACTGGCTTCCTCACTCTGTTCTGAAATGTGAGTGGGTTCCTGTGAGAGTATTTGTTAAGCCCAGTGTATGAACTGGCGCAGAGTTAAAGAGTTCTGTTCTTTCAGTCTTTAGTCAGACAAGCAGACCGGGTGATCCTCTGGCCACCCAGAACCAGCCGTTACCCCTCACCGACAGCCAGCGAGGTAAAGAAGCCAGTTTTCACTTGTAAGGCTACATAAAGAGTAAGGAGATTTCTGTAATTGCATTTTCACATACATCCACACACACAAACCTTCATGAAAACCGTATGTAGGACAGCTCAGCAGTAAAATCCATGCTCTCTTCCTGCTAAAATGCTTTCTTTCAGACAACTAATCTATAGCTTACCATGCACGCCGTCCAGAAATATCTTTATTGTATGTCCATGTGTTGAATGTTTTTATAGACTGGACCACCTCCACCTTCACCACATGTCTTTTTACATAGAAAACTCTCTATGTTTCCTGATTAGGCACATTTTGGCCTCACAGGCCATGCCTCTCCACTTCAGGAAGGTAAGCTTTGATCACAGTCAAGCGCTAAGATTCCCATGAGCCCCCAGGCTACAGCTCAAGGTCGGGAACTGCCAGTAAAACTGTAGATTGCAGGGGTCAGTGAGTGGTTACTCCTGAGTGCTTTGTAACTGGCACTCAGGGAAGTAGGAGATATTCTGTCTCTCTCTTTCTCTGTATGCCTTAAGTATTTGCTTCCACTGACCTGGGAACATGAAAGAACATGAGGAGGAACGGGAGGAGAGATTTGAGGGCTTTTGAAAACTTCCTGTTCTTCTCATCACATGTGATCCAGGCGTCCATCTGGCGTCCAGACTGCTCTGCATGTTTTCATGCCTGTAGATTAATGTGTTGGACCTCATTTGCTATGTGGTGAGAGAAACAAACGAGCACAGTGAGTTGTAGGGATGGTATTGGTTTGGGTTAGAAGGCATATTGTGTCAATGTAAGATGATGAATAAATGGATAGAAATGCTAATTGCTGTGGTAAGTAGTATTGTCACAGCACTACATTGTCTTGTGCTGCATTTCCACTACGTGGTCCCGGCTCGGCTCGGCTCGACTCAACTTGGACTTTTTGCTTTTCTATTACGTAAAAGGACCTGGAATCTGGTACCCGGGACTAGTTTTTTGGTATGTACTACACCAAGGTTCCAAAAGGGTGGAAGAGATGCTAAAATGTGATTGATCGCTGATTGGTCAGCGAGTTGTCTCTGCATCAGTGCGTTATCAATGTGCGGTGACCCGCCATTTTTAAAAAGCAGATGTGGAAGTTTACAGTAAATATACTGGCAGGTTAATCCATATGACAGTCCGCAAAACTACACTATGGTTGGTCAAAGACATTCAGAAATTTCAGTTCTTGGCAGCTGACGAAAAACTTCAGCGTGAGCTCACGGAATGAGCAAGTTTATCAGCAACTCTCTGAGCAGACGACATGGAAGTTTTGCGCCACGTTACTAGGTACTAGGTACCAGGTACTCTGAAGTCGGTATTATCCTGCAATGGAAACAGTCTCCAGGAATAGTACCTGAGGCAAGTCAAGCTGGTTCCACGGAAACACTGCATTACTTACATAAAATACCTTGAAAAGTTTTTAATAATCTGTACCATTTATTATAGCATGCAAAAAAACAAGACATGAACTTTAAGATTTTGCTAAAAAATAAAACCAACACTGTTGTGACAAGTGTGTACAACTCTTCTTTTCTTGGCTTTTAGCAGAGTAATTGTAGCAAACGTTAATGATAGTGAAATTTTTTTGAGTCATTGAAAACACCGCTTTAAAAAGAATTGCAGTACCTACTGCAGCACTATGTTGGTCAACTCACTATCAAAGACAAATGAGCAGAACTTGGCTCTGATAGTGGCCAATGGTTAGTAAGCAGTGTTGGGAATAACTGTGCTAAAAATAACATTATTTTTCAGTAACGGGTAATCCAATTAATTACTATTTGAAACGTTACAATGTCGTTACCGTTATCAGCAGTGAAATGTGGCGTGTTCCTATGCACTGATATCTAACAGCTGCTATCCGTCCTGGCTCGCTCATCAGTCACTGGAGGTGTGACATTCGCAGACGAGTTGAGTCTTTTGAACGTCTCTTTTAAGTGAATAACAAGAACCAATTCATTTGCAAACCTTTCTTATATTCAAATTGCCCACACTTCCTTCACGCCCCATGAGTCTGAGGTGTTCACGCTGCCTTCACATGAACGACTAATGACATCTATGAGTTTGAGTTGTTTGAGCCTACCCCGTTCACTTGAATACACGTTTATGTGCCTAACTTAGGGGAGGAGTTATCAGTGAGTCCGACTGACTGCACTGAAGACATTTACCGCTGTATCAGGGGGAAGCGACTGAAAAAAGTGGAGGTGCAGGATTAACTGGAGGAGCATCTTCTTCATATAAATGCAGATCCCCTTATGTGATGGAAAAACCGGGCCTGGTGGACCCCAGCCATACCAAAGTCATGGTATATTGGTTCCATCTGAATGAGTATTTTCTCTAAGACAGAACTAATATCAGAGAGAAGTTGCCTCAAGATGGCAAAAGTTAGACCTCTTGTTTTCCCTAACTTTGCCAAAGATAAGACGGAGAGGCAGTAGGACCCACAAAGGATGAAACTGCTTTATTATTTCAGTGATGTCTTTGATTTTGATCACACTCAAATATGAAGTTAAATGAAGTACCCAGTAGTTCTACTCTATGCAACTGCAACTGTGAAACACACTCAAAAGTCCGTTTTCTCTTACATATTTGAAGGGTTTTCAAAAAAATAAAGCAATAATTACTTTCCCTGGTAACTAGTTACATTCATGAAGGACTAGTTCCGTTGCTAATTCAGTTACTTTTTTAGGAAAGTAACTATAACCAATTACTTTTTAAAAGTAATTTGCCCAACACTGGTAGTAAGTCTCTTCACTGGAATTACAACATCTACACTAATCAGTCCTCTTATGATGATATACAGTTGAGAAATTAAAATGTAGGTCAGTGACATTGGTGTCATGTTCTTAAGAAATAAAATATGCTTAGTTTTTTTAGCTAAAATTCATCTATAAATGTCCACATAACCAAGTTTGGCAGGCATTCATAGACCTCAGGGTTCCTCTTAGAGTTTCAGGATCCATAACATGTGGAGCATTCAGTGGGAAATGTAAGGTGCTTTTACATAAATCCTCTTTTGGACAAACTGCTTTCTCTGTTTGCGGAATCAATATGTACAACTGTTTCCCTTCAGAACTTAAACTGGATCCGGATTGGACACACTTTAAATCAGTATAAGTTTCAGATTTTTTTAATCAATTGTATGTAGACATCGACTCTATTATCTTTACATTTAGGTATTTAGTACTTTACTACACTGACTTTGATGTAAGTAGGGGATGTAATTGGCAGATTGTTCAAATATCAACTTTTTTCTGCCCCAACCTGTCATTATTATAATGTCCTTTAAAACTGGTCTATGTATGCATCTTTACTAAACTGGATCTTTCAAATGTTGCAGTTCTGACTAATGTCATACTAATGCAGGAGAGGTTATTACTAGCCATCCCTGATAAGTTTCCTAACTTAAACTTCCTGAAAAGCTTGAATAGATTAACATCTCTTTGCATTCTCAGAAAATGCACTGAAGTAGATAAATGATTTCCACTACGCTTGGCTGAGCATCACCTACCTTTCATGAATACTGATTTGAGCTAGTATGTATCATTTATGCATTTTTCTCTCAAAGTCATTATTTAAGAAATGAAACCAAATGGACTAAAGTGAATGTGCAAACTCTAGTCTATTGTAATGTGTACAATGCACTGATACCAGAGTAATCAGAATAGTTGATCACAAATAAACTAAATCAAGAGCACACTCCTTTACAAATCTCCAATACATACTCATCTCAGTCTCTCAGTTCAGGTGCAGCCTCTGATACTCGGCCCTTGATGTTGCTGTCCAACTGTGTGTTGCTGTATTTTTAGTTTTTAAGACGCCGATGGCCCCTTAACTTGACCACCCTGGGGCCCATTTCCACACCCTCTGGACACCAGCAGGATCCTGAATGACTATCTTTCTCAAGATTCACAGCACTGTCAAGAGACCCATAAATAGCAAAAATAAAAGTGTTCCTGTGTGGCGTTTCCATAGAAACCGGGGTGGAAGTTTTTCTTTTGTCTCAGACAGGGAGGGAGACAACAGCTCCAGATGAGTAAGCAGTGGCTGTTGCTCTTATGAAAGTCCCTGTGTGACAACATTATTCAGATGTCAGTGACTCAAACTTTGACATATCATGATTGTTTGACTCTATTTACTCTTGGTTGAGTCATGTTCTTGATAGACCTTTTTTAATGCAGTGTTTGTTGTGTAGCACAGGGATGACAGAAAGTGTGTTTTCCATCAGCATATATGTTGTGGTTTTTGTATTGCTTTGGCAAAGATAAAGCTTTATGCCTGTTTCGGGTATTTTTTCTGCTTTTATTAAAACATAACACTTCTAAAGGCAGATGGAAACATTTTTTCAACATTTTACTCACAACTGAGCAACTGTTTTCTTTGTGTTTTTCTGGATTTTCTCATAAATCATGAAAATATGTTAGGTGGTACTAAGAGATAGTGTTGACTGATGAGGAGGAGGAGAAAATTATTACTCAGTCTCATCCATGCAAAATCTCAGCCATTTCAGATGGAAAACAATAATGGAATATACCAGTTTACTATAGCTGTGAGTAAAGTACCTTTTACCCCATCTTTTCAGCACATTATACAACCTAGTTTTTTCATTCCAAACCAGTTGATGGAGACATGCTCTGTTTGCTTTTCCTATCTACCTAAATGACTTCAGATTTAGTTTTGTGGTAACGAAGCTATTTGTTACAGAACTGAACTTGTGCTGTGAAATATATTAGCATCTATTGAACAAATTAATGCAAAGTTTTCACAAAACTTATGATGCTACTGTTGGCTAAGTCATGATAAGTCATGTTCCCCTCCGGTGGAGCAGGATAACTGCTTAAAGTCAGCATGATAACATCTCTTGCCCATTTCTGTGTTTTACATTAGGAAACCCTCAGGTTGTCAGACAGCGTGGGGAGGCTGTGAAAGAAGCCTGCTGTACAGTAGTCATTAAAAAGGCCATTAGGAATCAATTTAAACTTAAGCAGCTCTAATGGAATCAAGATGGCTTCTGCTTTCAGAATTCTTCATTCTCATCATGTGTCACTGCCTGTTCTGCAATGTTGGTGGCAAAACGATGAGTAAAAAAAAAAGGAACTTGGTAATGAATAACAAATGTCCAAGGACCATCTGGTCAGCACAGCAGATGCTTCTGGTTCCTCCTCTTTTAGGATGTCTGACATGTCTTGGTGTGGTGGTGTTTGTAGAAAAGCAAACCAGACAGATTTACCCCCTACACACAGTGTTTTGGCAGCGGTCCCCCCTGTTCATTTCCCACCCCCTGTGGAGCTTCTGCAGGTCTCCATATGAGAGAAGATTCATGTCTGGCACTTGGACGTAGGGGGTAAAGGTTTCTGTCTACAGACAACCTTTGAACCACTGACGGAGCAGAAGTTAACTGTAACCTTGACATATTAGCGGCTGTTCATGGTGTATTTAAAGCATTGAAGATTCATTAGTAAGTCTTATTTTGTTGTGCTGTTTAGTTGTCTAGTTCACATTTGTTTTTGACCCTCCAACTTTATCCTTAAAATGCTTTTTCACTAGGATTGTGTAAAAACAAGCTGTTATTGTAATTATCCCTATATGACCCAGTGTTACATCCATTGTACTACATTAATGTGGGTATGACTGTATGTCTCTCTGCTCACTGGTTGTTGGTGTCTGGCTGTGCTGTAGAGCACAACACTCGGGTAATTCAGTTATAATCCAGTGCTGTGGAAGACAACACTATAACAGCCAAATCCCTTTAGCACACCGGTCTAATTGCATTATCTGCGATACAGGAGTAATTGCACACACCAGCTGATGCTTTGTACCTTGGACCTAATCTCTCTCTTTTTCCCCTGTCTGCCTGTTTTTCTGCCTTATGTACACATAGCTGCATGAGCAGACTCCACTGAAAATAAAAATGTAATAATGAAAGTTTACACAAGTTGAAGTTTCAGGACAGATGTTTGAGAGCACAGTCTAGATGAAATATGGACTTCTCCAAAGGTTCAAACAGACTTTTTGGGTATTGCTGGGAAGGCTCTCTCCTTTAATCAATGTACACAAAGTGAATTGGTACTTAGATTGATATAAATACTGTGTATAGTTGCTGAGATCAGCTCTGTTAAGGAACAGACAGTGTGTATACTAGAAATGCTCAATTTGGTGGAAAGGTCTTGGTTTGATTTTGAACCTGTTTCAATATTAAAGAAAATATGTATTTTTGTCCAACTTAAACATACAAACTTTAAAAAACAAAACAGTCCACAATGTCACCATAGAAATAGATGTGGTTTATGTTTACACAACTTCTCCAATGGTGAAATAGAGATACTAACTGTAAATACAAATGAATCTGACACCATTTGACTCTGCTTCTGTGTTGAGCTGAGGAGTAGAACAAGTGAGTGACATCTGACTGAGTCTGATCAGAAATCGGTATATACAGCTGTCAGTCATGTTTTTAACCCCTCCCTACCTGAAACTCCCCACTATCAACCAACGCTAGTATCACAGAGTGGGTTTTCTGCATCCTGAAAACAAGACTTCACAGAAATGGGCAGATTTCTTTTTTACTCTTATACCACCTGAATAACTAGTGGGTAAATATGTAATTTTTGCCCTTTTCTCCTCAGTGGACTTCATCAGATTTGAAAAATATTATTTAAAATAATTATTATTTCTCATGTTTTCTTACATATCCTGTAATCTGTCATGGAAATAAATCTGGAAAAGGCCATGCTGCCATTAAAGTGCTACCACATTTTGCTTCAGTTTTCAGTACTGACCTTTCAGTAAAAACTTGCAGTTGTCACAGTTGTTCAGTGATGAAATATGTGGTGGTGTCAGCTGGATATGAAAGCACTTACCTGGTTTAATTGCCGACCTACTTAATTGAGCGTTGTATCGCTTTATCTCTTCATCCACCTGTCACTGAGTGTTAACACATTCAAAGGGCAAAAATTATGATTTTAATAGGCCTTATACCTTAAGGACCACTACATTCATCACTTTGTTGCTGTCTGTGCTCAGAAATATTTGAGCCACTGAACCATTCATCTTCATCCCTACAACTGCATATTTGACATTGATTTTGTTGGGATCAACATGGCATAAATTGTAGTGAACATAAAATTATATCCAGACATTGTCGGGGGTTTCAAAATAAATAACCACGAGCCTCTTGTGGGTTGCAGCTGCCTTTTGATCCAAGTGGAATATTACCATTGTGTGTAATCATGCACTTTAAATTTTTAAAGAGGCTAGAAGTCATTAGATGAGGCCCACAGATTCTCATTAGAGAATTAGAGCATCCCAATTGTGGCTTACTATATGCTGTATTTTTATTACTACCATAAATTTTAGCACAGTTGTAGAAAACAATTGGAAAAGTGGATTAAAGAAAAATTGCATTTGCCTCTTATTTGATCAAAACAAATATATCTACTGTAGATCGTATTTTCATGACTCTGGTACTGGCCCCCGAATTTGTACTGGGGTTTGTCTGCAGAAAAAGTCCATACAAAAATGGTGACCTAAAGGACTAACATGCACATATAGTGTGTATGATTACGTGTTATTTCTAATCACATCTTGTGTCTTTGTCTTTTATCTGCATTCCTATTAGAATTATTGTCCCTGCTCATTTAGCCACCACACCAGTGTCTCCATGGATGCAAACCGGATATTAGCCCTAAAGCCAGTTTTGCTTACTTAATCATTTTCAATTAAATCAAATAAAGGATAGACAAGTATCACTGCTGAGCAACTGCTCTCTTTGGAAGCCTAGATGGAGAGAGAAAATCCAGCTGAGGAGAAGCCGTGAAGGCCAGTTTTGCACCTTGTGCAAATCTGCAGTCTGTCCCTTAGTTTTATGCTACTGCTATAGTTGAATTTGGATTTGTTGTAGCATGGTCATCATCCTAGAAATGCAAAGCTGAAACCGCTGTTGAGTGGTTAACCTTATTTTAATGCTGAATATATCCAGTAGGTCAAGCTTCTCTGTAACAGGATCATATGCAGGCAAGAATTCATTTACTTTAAACATTTTATGACGATAATCACTTTTACCATGTGCAAAAGTCATTACATAACAATGCTGACTTTGGTCATGGTGCTGCTGCTAAATGTTTTATTAAGCCTTGACCTTGTACTAACAGTCACTTAAGACTTTCACACTGTCAGGACAAAAAGCCTTTCACTTTTACCAAATCAATCAGAACCTACTGATTTTGTGTGGTGTCATTTGAAACAAAAATGTTAGCACTTCCACTTTGATTTGCATTTTCATCCCAAAACTCTTTGCCAGGCCTGGGTGGGCTCAAAAGCCAGTTTTCCCCCCTGAAAGGAGGCCCAGTTCTAGTGCAGTATGCAGGGGGCTGCAGTACCCCTCCTCCCTCCTTTCTCTTCCTACAGGCTGGGCCAGCAGAGCCAGAGACCGATTGGCTCTGCGCTTCAGGCTGTGTGATTCTCTGCAGTAGGGTAATGTCACCCTGGCTCACCATCACTGCTCATTCTGTACTTTTATTCTCCTCTGAGCCTTTAAACGGTTCATTAGTCTTTAACAAGACTGCAGAGCCTGTTCCAAACTCTGCTTTAACCCCTCTCTCTCAGGCTTGCTTTATCACTCTGTATCTGCATACACTGTAGCCATTTTTCATGTCACTGTTGATGTTGTCCAGTGTGTTCGTTGAGATGCAGTCAGGTGGTAGTGTTTGTGATTCTGCTCACTGCAAAGGATGTCTCACTGCACTTGGGATAAATGGTAGGGGGTTTGGTTTGGACTGGAGCCTTCCTCATGGACACCCACCCTGAATGGAGAACATTGATGCTTCTCTATCCTGCTACTCCCCCTACTCGCTGTCCCCTCTTTTCCTGAATTGTCATTCTCTGAATGGGCCTTTCAGGACTCCAGGACTCGCAGGCTGAGATACAAAAACACCCTCTGCAAGATAAAGGGACAGAGCCCCGAGCCCTCTGAAGGCGTTAGTCAGCTAGTCACAACCAGAGAGGCTCATCACCCTTTGACTGTCAACACACTACGTAGATCTTTTGATGATCACAGCACAAATAGAACAACTTACAAAGTCTTTAAAAAAACAGCAGATTTGCTCAAACTTTTATTATGAAGTGTCAGAAATGAGGTGTCATTTCATATTTTGTGCTTGCTTTGTAGCTGACATAGGAAAAGACTGTGAATGCTTGTAGATTGCTGTTAAGTTCCAGCGCCTTGTTGCATTTTTCTCTTTAAATATTTTCCGTTCCACAGTTCGCTAACACTACTCTTGTACCTTTCTGGAAGTGTGCTCTCGATTAGTGATTAATTTTGCATGAATGCTGCATCTTTGAAGTAAGCCTGTGTCCCATTTTCTCACTGTATCAAACCTAACTTCAGAAAGGGAAAAGCAAAATATTTTCCCAAAGTTGTTATACTAACAGAGTGACTTCATTCTTTGTTGTTACTCTTAACTTTTTTGTTTGAAAGCTGTCTCACTACTGTTGGATTTGTGGCAGAGAAATGGGAAACTACATCCACACTGATATGTTTTCATTTTAAAATAATAATGATCTTCATCAGTCCCAGCATTTTAGCAAAGCTTCAGAAACATTCTCTTATCATTCTAAGGTGCATAAAATTTATTATTCATGACTAGAAGGGCTCATAACAAAGCTGGATATGGGAGAGGGTATCAACAAATCAGGGAAGAATAGGTCATTACCGGTAAGAACTTATCAGGCAGCAGTTTCTACATTATCCTTTCCAAAAGTTTCAGAGTAGTGCAGATGTTCAGTGGAAATGCAGCAGAAGTCCTGAAGCATTCTACATTCTAAAATAAAAAATATTATTGCAGACATGGCCTTAAACTTTGTGCTTGTGTTCATTCACTCTTACTCTGTTTACAGGGTGTACCTCAGCTCCCTTGTGCCAAGGCTCTTTACAACTATGATGGCAAAGAACCAGGGGACCTCAAGTTCAGCAAAGGCGATATCATCATTCTACGACGGCAAGTGGATGAAAACTGGTACCATGGGGAGATGGGAGGCGTCCACGGCTTCTTCCCCACCAACTTTGTGCAAGTCATCAAGCCGCTGCCGCAGCCGCCACCTCAGTGCAAAGCTCTGTACGACTTTGAGCTTAAAGATAAGGAGGCAGACAAAGACTGCCTGCCCTTCTCTAAGGTGAGACACAGCAGCAGGAGTTGCACCAACCCCCCAGTACTGCCACGTGTTGACTGTAGTAAAATAAAAATACCTCTCATTACTCTGACACTCTGTCTTGTAAGCATTCATTTTCTCAAGTTATGTGTTTTCCTGTGTGAGAATGTAAGCGTTGTCAGCTGAAACGCCCATAGAAATTGTTTAGATTCTGAGCCAGGCTTGTTGATGAACAGCTGTAATTAGGCTTGATAGGAAACTGCCAGACAGAGCCAGGCACGGCTCAGCTACAATAATTGTGTGGTTCCACAGCTGGTCACTGTCCAGCTTTTTGGGGTCATACTTTGATGTTGTTGTATTCTGTCATCAATTGCTCATGTGTGCCACACGAGCACAAACAGAACCAAGCTCAGTAAGTGGTTTTATCAAACCTAGTGTCATGTCTGAGACACTGGCATTTTACTCTTGGGCATGTTCTCTTTAATAAAACATCGCCCCTGCCTCATTATTTCAGTTCAGTATTTGTTCCTCGAGGACAAGAAACACTCTTAGTAAGCAGTATCCATAATTATTTTCTCCTTCTTCATGCAACACTATATATGTTTCGAATTTCAGGATGATATTCTGACTGTGATACGCAGAGTGGATGAGAACTGGGCAGAGGGAATGCTGGGAGATAAAATTGGAATTTTTCCCATCTCATATGTTGAGGTAAGACAGTTTGCATCAATCATTAACAAAGTAAATGCTTATTGAACATTAGAAATAGGCTGAGATCCTTTGAACAATGTTACAACCATTTTTTTCTTCCACATCTTGCAAAATCTGTGCAATACTTCTGTTCCACTCTCTTTGATATGTTCCTATATTTCATAAAACCGCTTAACTTGTCTTTGCAGCTTTAGATTGGGACAGTCTTACACTCCCCTCAGCTATACAGCTCTCTTTTAAAAGTATGTGGGATAATCCAGACTAAATGTATGAATCTTTGTTCTTTTTAAACATTTTCCCCTAAAAGCTGTCAGACGGTTCGCTTTCCTTTATCATGGATAGCATAAACAAACACAAAATATATCTTGTTGGGAAATGTATTAGGTAAAATGCAACTATCTGCCGCACCTGCATGAGAATGATAGTTGATAGAAGCATCACAGATGCATGTTGAGGTTTGCCTAAAGAGGTTCATTTCATTCTGAAGCTGTTACAGCTCTCTTTATTCTCTTCTTATATATTCTATCCAGGTACGAAACCTATTCAAATTTCATGCACCACAGCAAGTGTTTACCGGCACAGTATGCACAATACTTGTCAGGGTATATATTTTCACAGAAGCGAGAAAGTAACAGTAACAAAATAGGATATTTTGATTTCTCTGACTCTAAAGTGTGCACTCATGTTCATTAACAAATAGAGAGGAGTCGCAAACAAATATTGCAACCCAAAAAAGATGCTTTTGTTTCTGCATATGTTGCTCAGTTTTGTCATCACTGTAGTAGCCTTTGTTGCCCTTTGACTTAGTCAGACAGTAATCTACAAGTGCTGTTAAATGTGGTCTTAAATCTAATGAGCTTAAGCTTCCTCACCTTGTATATTCTACTTAATCCCTTCTGTGCTTAATGTGCTGGCATGTCACTGATGAACCTGCACAGTTTTTCTCCTGGATTGGAAGGAATTGCTAAGCTTTTATACCTTTTATGTCTTAAGTAGAGGGAGCAGCTTGGGGGCAATGTGTGACAGCAAGTGAGAGCACCCTGTGATTAACTGGAACCTTTTTAGTGTCGTTGCTTTGATTTTTACCTTCCAGTCACACATTATGGTGCTTGAAAGGGTCGCAATGGCAGCAGTTGCACCGTTGGATTAGAACTGTCAGCACCCCGAGTCTTACTATGTGGAGTGTAAAGATCTGATGGATCAGTCTGCTGCTTTTCTTCTCTAGTGACTAGTTTAAGATAAAAGATCCATTTTAATTAACTTTATAAGAAACATTACTATCATTTCTTACCATATCTCTTTCTACTTTACTCTTCTCATTGGCCCCTGAACCTCCTCCTCTCTCCTAGTTCAACTCGGCAGCTCGGCAGCTTATAGAGTTGGACAAGCCGTCGGACTCCAGCGGAGACTCTGGAGAGGGGGCCTCCTCGGGGCCCCAGAGCAACGGTGCCCAGCGGGCAGGAGAGAAGAAGAACAGCAAGAAGCGACATTCCTTCACCTCTCTGACCATGTCCCACAAACCCATGCTAGCTCCTCCCCCTCAGCGCCACTCCATGGAGATTAGTGGACCTGTTCTCATCAGCTCCAGCAACCCCACAGCTGCTGCCCGAATTGGGGAGATCAGTGGGGGGCTTTCCTGCAGCGCACCTTCACAGGTACGATACACCACAAAAAAAAAGAGACAGTATTGCCCGTTCTACATATTGTAGTCATTGTGGAGAATAAAATCACTATTAGAATTGGCTGAAGCACCCACAGTAAGCACTCTTCATTTAACCATTAAATCGTACTTGCTTGAATTATTTACAGGGAGTCCACCAAGGATTTCACACGGATTGCTGCATATTGAGAATTTACTAGGCATGTTGTGACATTCTTTAACCCAGTGAACGGGTTGAAAAGACTCTCTTAACCACATGACTTGTCACTATCCTATTTAGTGGTGTCTAATTGCAGAACTCAAAGACAGAATCAAACAATACACAATCACGCAACAGAGAAACAGTATCAGGCTTTGACCCTTCTTGTTTTCACAGGATGTTTGTTGCCCTTTAAAAGCATCTTCTGTCAGCAGTTAGACTCACTTCCCCTTTCCTCATCATACCAAACAGGCCATTGCTCCATCCAAGCGTTTGAAGTCATGAGTGCGTGACTTCACTCGTCCGCAAAAACGACTCCAGCTTAGCCCTCAAGGTTTCCACACCAACCGTGAATTACAGTTACTCACAGCTGCTTTATGGAAGCTAGTCCCAGGAGATTGGCTTTGACTTGGTGTTTAATAGTAAGACAGACAGACAGGCAGGCAGGACAAGTGTACAGCCAACCAGAGCTTGTAACACATTTCTTCTTTCTGCTGAAAATCATTAAATGAACAGGGACCAGGCTAGGCATTTGTGGAACAGTGTGTAAAGCATTGTTCAAGTCCAGTAATCTTAGTTAATGGGTAAAAATAACAGTGTACTCCTTTGTACTATTTTCATGTAGTTAGTATCCTTTTTATGTGCATGTAGAACTATGAAAGAGTAATGAATTAAACATTCATCATTTAGAGTATTTTCTTTCCTACATATTTACCAATGGTGCATCAGCAAGGGCCTTTTGCAGCACTGCAAACAAATGTATAAGCATTGCATTTTTGTTTTCATTTTTTTAATGAATAAACTAAGTATAGTTCGTATCTAGGTATAATCACCTCTGCGTTTAACATAATAAGACCCCAAACACCAATAAGGTTTCAGAACAAGCTGAAAGTTTCTCAGGTGAAAGGGATATATCTCAGTATTTCAAAATTAGATTGGCATTAAATGTTTGCTGATATATCTTTACTGTAGCTGCTGTTTTATGGTCATTTAATAAACATAGACAGTTTTGAGGCTGGCTTCCTACTTCATACTGTATGTATCAGCTGTGCCACCTTCTCCTGCATCTACCTCCCCATTAAGTGTAGCCATTAATCTTTAATCTACAGTGAATGAGATGTGTCTCTACAGTATAGTGACTCGACAGGATGTTCCGTCTTTTTTTTCCCAGACCAAAGCCTTTTCATGTAGCAGTGATTTATTTTTCTTTCCTTGCAAAAGGTGTAATTTAATGACTCCAGACTTTGCTTTTCCCACTAATGGTTATCATGAT
>JAPTYQ010000019.1:24379883-24394622 GCA_029814465.1 Ostorhinchus cyanosoma
ATTTATTTTTCTTTCCTTGCAAAAGGTGTAATTTAATGACTCCAGACTTTGCTTTTCCCACTAATGGTTATCATGATAGTTAGAGAATTAAAGAAACTTCTGTTTACACCTGTAAAATGATCCTCCCTGTTGACAACAGGCCCAGCAGTATGTCTGATTTACAGATCACTGTGTTTAATAAAAACACTGTCAAGAGTCTCTCCAGGCATGGCACAGCCTCTTTCTTCTCAACCCCCCCTTCACCTCTGCTCATCTTCTCTCCTCCCAACACCCAGACAAAAAAACAACAAAGGTAAGCCCTAGTTGCCTAGGGGGCTGAGTTGTCTGTCTTAGAAAAGAGCACCCCTCCCTTCTACCAGTGTACCAGACAAGATGAGCAATTGTCAAGGACAGAAAACGGGCAGTTGTTGATGAAAGCAAATGCTTTTATTTACAGCACTATACTCACAAGGTGTGCGTATACACACAATTTACAGGCAGTCATTTCACTATCACTTATAAGCACATTGTTATATTTTGTTTTTCCTGGCTACACCTGGTGCACAGTAGATAAGGCAGCAGGGAAGAAAGAATCAAAGGTTCACCTTAAGAGGAGGCGGCTCTGTCTGGAGCAGTCATGCATGGAGAAACCACAGGCTTCAGGGAGGTATTGGGTGTCCAACAGTATGGCGTTGTTACCAGGACACCATCGTGACTCATGTCAAGTACTGGTTGGTGAGGCCACTTCTCTTTATGTGCCCAGTGAGATATTCTGCTGGCTGGTCACCTGATTTTCATCAGCCAGTTAGATAAAAACACCGTTTTGTGAAAACAGTCATTTTGACACACTTGTTGGTATATATGTAAAAGATGTTGTCTTGTGCAATACTAAAAACTCATCAAACATTCCACATATGCCTCAGAAAGAGTCGATGCATGTTTCACAGCCTCTGTCACGGTTTTTCCTGCTCTATTCTTCATTTTGGCTTAAAATCAGACTCACTTCATACTATTGATGGCTCAATTTTCTCTTCTCTTGACAGGTACACATTTGCACAACTGGGCTAATCGTGACCCCACCCCCTAGTAGTCCTGTCACTACGGCAACGGTCTTCACATTTCCCTCAGAGACAAGTTACACATCCATCCCTGTGGTAGGTGGAATCTTCAGGTATCTACATCAATAATGTTGGAGTGTTAAATCTGGCAATCACAATGCCAAAACAACTAAATGATTCTAAAATTCATAAATAACATGTTGTTTCATCTTGAATATTTAACAGACTGACTAACTTACACTAATGGTTCCAACAAACCTGACTAACAGAGTAAACTGCATGTGCTGGCATTATTTGATGACCCATTCTGTTTCCTGAGCCACAGCCTCACCTTTACAAGTTAAATTCGATGGAAAAATGCAACATGCAGCAGTAGAAAAATCAGCTTTCAGCAAACAACATAGCTCAGCCTGTTTAGAGAAGATCTATTTGCTCTTCCATAACTTTGTAACTTAATGTGACATCTTCACGGTACAAATTTATTTACTGAACACACTGCTCCCTGTTTGTAGTAGGGAAAAAACATCAGTACAACGAAAATGTCAAGAAATCCCTACAGCCTACACAACAGCCCTCACACTTCCTGTCTGTGCGTATGCTCTGGCATGTGGAGTTTCTGAATGAGCAGGAATGTGTACACAAAAGGTTGAGCTCTCCGCTTCACTTGGGAACCCTACATGATGTTTTTGTACAGATGATTTCTCCAGCCTGCAGGCAACCTAATTATCTCAGCCCAAGCGTCAGCAGTGAACCAAAACGCACATCGACACTCACACATACACATAGGCCTATACACATACCACAGGGCTGTCTGAGTGCCACTCTCCTCCCCCATTGTGTCATGGAAGCTATTACTCTGCTGCTCACTGCAGTGTCGAGCTTGGGAAGACTTGTCTGCTCTTAGGTGTAGGAGTCATCATTTCAGCTTAATAAAACACTGTTACATGGTTGCGTTGTTTTTCTTGCGCCTCATTCCATCTTAATTTTAATCCTGCAAATTGAAAACAAGAAGCATAAAAGAGTGCTAATTCGCCGCTGCAAGTCAGAAACTTGAATCCCTTCTGTCGTTACAGACGTTCAACAAGGGAAAACAAGTGAGTCAAGATGAATCCACTCATGATTGCTTTGGGTTTCTTTCTGAAGTGTGCCTACAGTTTTTCATTTCATATGGTCCCAATTAAATACTGCAATGGATTTAACATCTCGCTATGTGGTTTCCTAGCAACAAACAAACAAGCAGAATAGGAGATTCTCAGTCGCAAGGGGAAGTCAGGGACAAGAGTACAGCGACTGCCAAACCAGACTCTCCCTCAGTGTCGGCAAACTGGAGGGAATAACCCAGATAACAGATGATCCCTCATTCTCTTTCCCCCTTTTGTTAATAATAAACAAACTGGTTTCTCCACTTATGTAACATCCACTCTTTGTTGTTTTGAAGGTCTACTGTTACTTTTAGTGTGTTCTGTTGTAGTGACAGGAAATGGGTGATGAATGTGTGTTTTATAAACGTGCAGCAGCACTTTCCAACTATCTTATTTTTTGTTTGTTTTTTTGTTTTTATTACAGGATGCTCTCCCACCACCCCCACCGCCTCCCCCTCAATCCTCTGCTGGCGGAGCTGCATATTCATTGGCCGCCGGACAGAGACCCTCCCCCAGCATAAGCGACCAAACTGGGAGACAAAGACCCACAGTGTGAGTTATAAAAACAGTCCCACACTAAAATATGTGCTCTTCTTAAATGTGCAGTGAAATGTCAGAAGCAGTTTGTGTACCGATGGCCCTGGGCCTTTCTGCACATGCTCAGTTAAGAGGGGGAGGTCTTTATCTGTCTGCGACCCCCCCCCCATCACAGCTGTCAGTGTGGGGCTGCATAGTGTGAGCTTGTGCACAGGTGATGGGGTCAAAACCTGTGGTCTGACACTCTCTTGGGTCTCATTGGAGATCCTTTCTGTCACCTCTGACTTTTGACCCTTTTACCCTCATTACTCCTCTAAGACACCACACACCTGATAAGAATTACACTCATGCCTGCTCTCCTTCTGCTGTCTGTGTCAGCGCCTATCGGGCTCTGAGGCATCTGTGTTCCCTTCATCTGACGACACAAAATCAGACTGAAAACATTCCAGCTGAGATTCCCTTTCTCGCTGACTGCTATGCCAGGCCCAGGCTCCACTGTAGAGAGATGACCCGCAAATTGTTTTGTCCTCCAGTGCTGATTTTCTCTGGGTCAGAGGGCACAGTCCCTGCTGGAGGGTCTCAGTGGAGATGATGACAGATGTACAGCTAGACAGCGGGATAAATCCAGAACAAATGGCTTGATGTGGAAAATGCTAAACAGCAGTTATTTTCAGAAGGGAGTTTACAGTGAAATCCATGTTTGCTCTGGTCTTTAGCAAACGTCTTTGTTTTGTGTTTGATTTAGCTACGTGGCAATGTTCCCTTACACTCCCCGTAAGGAGGATGAGCTGGAGCTGAGGAAGGGAGAGATGTTTCTGGTGCTTGAACGCTGTCAGGATGGTTGGTTCAAAGGAACTTCCATGCACACAGGCAAGATCGGAGTCTTCCCTGGAAACTACATGAGTCCAGTCAGCAGGTCAGTCACTTATTATACTGAAGTCACACAAATGGTGGGTTGAGCATCAGCTTCATAAAGTCGCAGGTCAAGAGCTGTACCTGTTTTGTTTATTTTAAATGGAATCCACTGTCAGATGATAGTGGTGTTTGACTCCCATGTGTTAGAGACACTTGAGCTCTGTGAAGAATTCCAATACATCAAAGCTTTTAATTCCTTGCATGTTTTGGTGGAAACTGAAGGTACTTGGAGTGAACAAAACACAAGTTGACTTGGTTTACATTTAAAAAAAACTGATGTGTGGTCCTTTATGGAATAAATTACAGGCTCTTCATAGTTTGGTTTTTGTTTATAAGAGCAGAAAAATAATCCTTTTTAATATAAGGAGGGCAAATTAGAAACATTAATAACCTAACATAAACATAATGACATTTCATAAATACTGTAAATATGAAATAAACAATAATACATTTTATAAGATGTAAACAACATCCTATTGGTGTAATGTTTTTCTCTTACTCTTCATGTCTTCTCCCCTCAGGACAGCTTCGGGGAGCACCCAGCCCAAAGTGCCCTTGAGCCTTTGCACTCAGGCTGGCAGAGGTGTCACCATTGTCAGCCCCTCGTCTGCTCCCCTGGGTGCCATCGTGCCTGGGCCAGACTTCAACAAACCCCTCACTGTGTGTTCTAGTGCTGTATCCGTGAACCCCCAGCCTGTGGTGGCGGTAACAGCAGCTCAGACAGCCACAGGTCAACAGCCAAAGGTTCCAATGCACATCAACTCTCAGATGACTGTGAATCAGGCTCGCAACGCAGTCAGGACAGGTACAGTACAGACACTGAAAGGATGTGGACCGAAGCTGGTCCTTCATGAAAAACACTGAATTATGTTACAACACCGCAAAATGGAACACTTTATGCTGCAATAACATCCACAATTTTGAATAATCTAATGCGCAATTTGAATCGAATCTAATAAATTTATGTTAATACATTATTAAATATACCATGTTGTAAATTAAATTGCAGGGTGTGTTGTTTACTGTTTGTTTGTTTTTTTAATATCCATTCTTTGATTTTAATCCTCAAAAGTGTAAAGCTACAGTAGAACCTGGTCTCACCCGTTCATTGCAGCGCTGACGCACACACACACACACACACACACACACACACACACACACACACACACACACACACTGGGATCAAACCCAGGACCTTGTTGCTGTCTGAAATTAATTTAACAAATACTGAATTAGACCACTGTTCCATCTGGCTCTCATGTTTTATTCACATGAAAGATATTAAAATCAGCTCAAGTCAAATTGAGGAACTTAATATTAAAAACTGACATGCAAATCTTCATTTGTGCGTTAAGCGCTGAAAATTGCAGTGGCCTTTTGACAGGACCCCTCAAAAATATTACTTAATAACCTGGGAATGTAGAGAAATATAATCAACATTGTGTTCAGATGGTTTATTACCACGGTGGGTGGTTTAGAATATCTTACATTTTGTTGAGTACTGTTTGTATTATCACATGCCTTGCTTTACACTAGAGGTTCTCAACATCTAACATGGGTTTGTTTGTTTGTTGAACGTTAATGTGCAGCTGCCTGTCATAGCCAGGACCGGCCCACAGCAGCAGTGACACCCATCCAGTCTGCGACACCTGTGACTTATCTCCCACATCTCGCAGTGTGCCCGCAGCCTTCCTCCAATGCTTCCCTGGGCTGTACCCGGGCTGGAGTGGCTATGGGCTGCGCCGCTGCCTCTTTGACCCCACCTAACGTCAGCGCTGCATCCTTGGAGGGTGACGCTCTGAGGCCAATACCGGTCCTCTCTGTGCCTGGGAACAGCTCTGCTCTGAACTCCGCATCCACCAACGCTGCCCTCGCCTGCAGACTGGACAAGGATGTCAAGGTTGAACTCTAAATATTCTCAGAACCCGCAGATATTTATTAAATGCTAATCACACCTGTAACATTTTTTATTTGTTATTGAGCATTATTCTAATATCATCAAGAACCGTTGGACATCTGGGTTTAGATTATTTCTGTTCTTCTTATGCAAGTATTCTGTTGGACTTACAGTGTTTTCAGTGCATATCTACTGCCTCTCACCTGTTTATAGTCAACTCTGTACTTTCTACACAAACCAACTGGCCAACAGCCTGCAAGACTCAAAAGCCCAGATTCTGGTTAAAAGGAGAAACACATTAACTTCTAGACAATATGAGAGACTGGGAGTTCTGTGAAGCAAATTGAAATTTAACAAACAAAGCAAAATGCTCTACAATTCACTAAGAAAGCCACTGCTTTGTAAATACAGAGTATGATTTCTAAAAGGTGTAGTTCTGTATAATATTATAACGGCAACCTGTTCAAGACTGAATGAAAACCAGTGACTGTGTTTACTCCATTGAACAAGTGTGTTAATGATGGAAAAAAAAATCCTCTTTAATGACCAAAGACATTAGAGGAATACCAGATTTTCATTACTGATGTGCATGGCTTAGTAAGAATGTTGTATTTTTTTTTTTATCTTTCTGCTGTAAACAGTCACTGAAACCTTTCACTAATCACTATATAAAGTTTTTGTTTCTGTCTTTGATTTCACCTCTTTATTGGTTGCTTTTGATGTGTCTCTGAACAGACAGACATGCTTTTATACCTCTAACCAACAGTTTAAAGCCTGTCTCTGCTAAGAATAGTTCTCCTACCACAGTGGTGTCTGTCGTAGAGACACAGACAATCCCAGGCACTAGACCCAACCTGTCTGTGGTTTCCCAAAATCACTTGTGTCTCTGACTCTGTCTCGTTGCCGCAGAGAGAAAAGAAAAGTCTACTGAAGCTGCTGTCCTCCAATAAGAAGAAGTCTCGCCCTTCGCCCCCCTCCTCTCCCACCCTGGAGGCAGAACAGGTCGCTGCTGGTGAGCTCCTCCAAGGCGCTGTGGGACCTGACACTTCCTCGCCCTCCAGCTCTGTTAACGCCCTGGAGCCCGAACCTGCTGCTGCTGCTGCTTCTGCTTCTGCTGCTTCTTCTTCTTCGTCATCATCTTCCTCCTCAGCCCCAGAGCCCTCTCACAGGAAGGGCAGCCCCCTAGATGGATGTGCCCCTATCGCCCCTCCTCCCCGCCAGCCCTGCTCGTCTCTCTTATCTCAACAACATGACGCACGGCCCATCATATGTGAGAGGTAGAGTCACGTAAAGCCGCAGTTTCGCCGTATTGTTAACTCATCTGCCCTGTGCATTGAAACTGTAACACTATATCACAAGTATGGCGCCTTTGTTGCGGTGTATATCGGTCACTGACTGTGCCTCTGGCTGTCCTCCCCAGGTACAGAGTGGTGGTATCATATCCTCCCCAGAGCGAGGCTGAGCTGGAACTGAAGGAGGGAGACATTGTGTTCGTTCACAGGAAGAGGGAAGACGGCTGGTTCAAAGGAACGCTGCAGAGGAACGGCAGGACCGGACTGTTCCCCGGCAGCTTTGTAGACAGCATTTAATAACACACAACCAAACACATCAGCCCAGTGAAGGTTGCCAGTACCCTACTTGTCAGACATTTGATTTTCTTTCGGGGCCCGCTGTGGCTCTGATCACTAAACAGAACAATGAGAAAGCTGCAGAGAAGAACAGGATATAATGTCGATAAAAGCACAGTGGAGAAAGTCGGAGGAGAGCACACTACTCATGAACTTTACTTTTTTCTTGGTTATTTATATCTTTGTAACAATTCAGCTGTTAAATGTGTGCCTTGTACTGTTCCTCACTTTATTGTATATAAGGACACAAAGACAATTAGTCCTAAAACAACCAATATGAGCTGTCGATATAGAGATGTAACACACTTTAACTTATTTCATAGATTGGCCTTTTTTTGTAGTGCAACATTTTAAGGGGTTAAGCTGGCACATGCCTTATGCTCTGTTTTAACATTTATACTCTTCTCCCTTCTGCTGCTGATAAAAGTTATCATCCAAGACTTTCAGCAGATGGGAGGATCAGATGCAGCATGCCAGAACAAATAAGCAGTGTCATCCCTTGTGCTGCAGAGTAGGAAAAAAAGATTTTTTGCCAGCTCCTAAGGCATTACCTAAACCTGGGAATGGTAGAACAGATCTTTCATATTCTCGCTATAATTCACATCCGTGTGAACATTGCACATCACAGGTATATCTGTGGGTCATTCACTGGCCTCATCTTTTCCTGCTCTTGGTGTGATAGAGGCTGAAGTTTTTAAAGACTGTTCTACCTGCAGGTTAAATATTTGCATGTGATTAGTAATGCGATATGCAGGGTTTGAAGTGACCGCAGAAGCATTGGTTATGCCTTTTTTAAAAATGAAAAAAAAAAAAACACTCCAAAACAGGCTTTGCAGTTGGGATATTGCTTACTTTGTACCTGCTTTTTATTTACTGACCAGAGTAGCTGCTCTCCTAACCTCTCGGCGTCTCTAGCCAAACCCAGACGTAGCTCAGAATCACAAGGGCGACGAGACATTTCAGTAACGGCGCACAACAGATTCTTTTTTCGTGTATATTTATGTTACAAATTCCACAGAGGCTGACACCTGCTGCTCTTAACCTGGAGACGCAGTCGAGGCACACAGGACACCCTTCATTAAGCTCTAGACTTTAAACACTAAAACTCATTCCTAATGTGACTTAAGGCAATAAAAAAAAATAAAGCTAGCTAAAGCACAGAATGTTTGCCTAAAGTAACATATCATTGTATCACTCCACAAAAAAGAGGTGTGTAAATCTGTGGAAATGTTGAAAATATGTCTAGAAACCAATCACTTTGACCCCCTTGATTTTTGATTTAGGGTTGGGTTTTGTTTTGTTTCATCTATACAAAGTTTTTAATGAGTGTTGTAAAGACTTGAATACTGTAAGTTTTCCTTGTGATCGGTGGGGATTTGTAGTTTTGGTGTTTAAAAACAGAAATGGGATAGGTAGATTCTAATTGAACACTTTGGAAAGTGAAGACCAGTTTGTAGTCACAAAAGCACAAATTAATGTATTTTGCCCCCAAAGTAAAGTTGTTTGATGTAAATGAAAGCCTGCTAGTGCACCTGAAGGTACAAAAGTTTCATGATGGGTGGAAGTGCTCATTATAGTCTGGCTGTAATGTGACTTATTCATCTGATCTTCAGCATGTTCTCTAAGGTCTGAGAGGTAATTTATAACACCCAAGACTGAGGCAATCACTGAATTGTGCCGAATTTGACATTTCATATTTGGCTTTTAAGAATTAATTAACTGACTGAATCGAGAACCAGAGTTTTTGTATTGTTTTTGTGTTTTGTTGTTAATTGAGGGGACCACTGTGTAACTGACTGCTGGAATATGTTGTAGTTTGTGTGAACTTTGGAGTGTGGAAAAGGACGGTACAAATCACTGTTAGGGCCTTTATTTTCTTTTTTGTCTTTCTGAATTGGTACTTATTGTTAGAAAATAACCTGATGTTGCTTTGTTGTCTTGGCAGTCACCACACCAACCTCAGGCTCTGTGCTAAACTCTTACTCTTGAGTGTTTTTTCATTTCACTGGGAAGCCTTTAAAATACAAATGCACACATTCATGCACTACCATAACATTACTGACTTCTTGTCCATGTTATTCATGCATCGGCTGCACAAGTTGCACATCGTGAATTGTGTGTCTTTCAGCAATTACCATACTACAGTATGTTTTCATTACTTAACAAATGTTCCTCATGCCAAGGTGACTTACTTGATTTTTTTTTTGTTTTCTTTTTTTTTTGTCTAGTTAGTCTGTTTCGATGTCAAAAATGGTGAAACTGAACAGCATATTTGGCACAAGTCTATTATGTGAAAAACATTCTGAAGTATTTGAGGGAATAGCACATTTTGTAAAAATCTATATAACAATAAAAGCTAATGGTTTCCATAATTCCCTTTCCCTGGTTGAGTCATTGTGTCATTTGTGTGGAAATGTCATACTATCTTTACTTCAATTTTTTTTGAGTGCCCTGTAGTGATGTCGACCACTTGCAACCAGGGCAGAACTATCAAACCTGATGGATTTTCAGGGATGTAAACTGGTGCAAACAGAATGTAATGCACAAGTCCTCACATCACCTTCTGTCACGTCCTTTCCTATAAGAAAAATCTGATGGTGTTGATCAACTAAAGGTGCACAGGTTCTGGGTTTTACTGCTGAAGAATTGGCTCCTGCTGGAAAAAAAAAAGAAAAAAAAACTGCAGTAAAAAGACAAGTGTTCCTAATTACATCTATGTGGGTTAAGTCACATGCGGAGCTCCTCATGCGGACTCTTACAAAGAGAGGTGAGCCTTTGCCGTGTGTTCAGCTTGGAAACACTGACAGGAACTGACAGGCACCCAGAGAGGTCATTGTGGTGCACACAGCTCCCTGCAGAGGATGGGTTACCATGGAAATAACTTATCCCAGTTTGTGAGCTAGACTATACTGAACAGGAATAATAATAAAATATAAAAATAAGAAAATTTTTTGCTGCAAAGAATATGCCTACTGTAAGTCTGTCAAAGTTCATCATATTTTTGTGTGGGTTCCTGCGCATTGTTTTGCCTTGGTGGACTGCATACAAATGCTTCCAATATATGCAGGAACATTGCAGCCTGACAGAAATGTGAGTTGTCGGTTTGGTTACAGCAGAGTGGAGGATGGGGATTTAGATATGTTTAAATGCAGGGAAATCTATATGTGCAGCATGACCAGGAATTGAGTCTCAAGGTCAAGAATTTCTTGATAAGCCCAGGGTGTGTCGACCATTTAAAGCCACTAAGTGAGAAGATTGTTGACTTAAATCTTTGTAGAACTATTTAGTGTACAAAAAGATAACTGACTCCAGCAGGCAAAGCCATTTCAGATTAAGTGTGCGGTTCAAATATCCCCACCTTATGCCAAATAGTGTGGAAATGTGTTTTTATTGAGGATAAGTCTACCTTCTTTTTTTTTTTTTTTTAATCCAGTAGAGATTAGTTTTCATGGGGCGTTTCACAGAAAGGAAATGCATCACAATAGCTACAGCACAGCAGGTACACTAGGGTGCAACACTGCATCTACAAGGTTTTTGTCATTTATATCTAAAGCAAACATCGGTTCAGGGAATACGTGCACAAGTCAGTAAACAAAAAATATCACCAGAGGATCTACTGAGATGGAACAAGGTCCATATGGGTGTGTGTGGACGTGTGTGTGTGTGTGTGTGTGTGCGCATTCCTAGTTGCATATCTGTGTGTATGTGCATCTGAATGTTTGTGCATGTCTGAATGCAGTCATGCGTTTGCGCATGAGGGAGCAAAGTACAGTCTGGTGTCAAGCACTGTTAGATCACTAAGCTGTGAAAAGGGGGAATAATGTGTTGGATTATAGACAAAGCAAATCAAACCCTCTGTCTGTTTCACATTTTAATATTAATAAACATTTGTACAGCTACTAATAGTGTTCATATGCCTGGTGACTGCACTGTTAGTGTACATTGCAGCAGGACTACACTACACTACACTGGACCTGATTCATGAGGCTCCGGGTCACAGGTCTTCTCTGGCACAGGTTATGAATGTGATTTAACCCCAGCAAATCAATCCTGCTTGGTCTGATGGATGGTCCAGGTGTAAGCCAAGGCCACCTACTCTCAACATCACTCACTTATTTATACACCCGTGACCAGCCTGCTATTCTACAGAAATATATTTCCATAGGGAACAATGACACATGACACAATCAGGAGAATAAATGACTGTGATGAACAGAGTATGTGCTATTTCAGTGGGAGTCAAGTAATCTGGTGACCATGTGAGGTCTACGAAATACAGAGAGCTCCTAAAAGTTAAGTCAAGGACATTTTTTGTTTTTTTTTTCCCTTCTAATTTAATACAAACAAATGTAGTGCTACTCTGTAGACAGAAAAAAATGCACAGCTACAATGAAACTAATGTAAAATACAAATGTTGGCCACTTCATCATCAAAGCTGTACAGTTTAACCAAGTATGTCAGCAAATAGTGTTTCTTGGATATGCAATTTCCACTTTGCAATATTTGTTTACTATTGTTATGTTTGTTTTTAATTATCTAATTATTATTATTAGTAGTAGTAGTAGTAGCAGTCCTGATGTGTTGTTTCCTGTTTGCTGCTGTTTCTATGATTGTTTTTCTTATTATTTTATTTTTATTTCTAATTTTCCTTTATCGGTGTGCTCTTACTGTCCTGAAATCTATTATAATGTATTATTAAAATATTCAAAGTTTAACTTTAAAATTATCAGAAACTTTTAAAAGATCATATGCTGTTGTTACTGTTTTTACACACGTATTAATGTAATATCCGGCTGTTTTAAAGCTAATACAGTGGAATTATTTAATACTTTTTACATAAGTAAATCAGAGAGACTTTCGTACATACAGTCCTGAACACGTGCAGGTGCTGTGTGTCCACTGCGCCATCTACCGACGGAAGTGACGTAACGCATCAACACCGAGAACAAACATGGCGGCGTCCATGAACACCTTCTCCTTTCATACTCCGACCGTTTTCAGTCAATAAACTTCTCCACCGAAGACTCATTTCGTTTGAGTCATATTGTATAAATATCAGGTATGAAACAGCATGTTTTATAGCATAAAATATTCAGTTTGAGTTACTTTAACTCCGTTGGTTGAACTGCATTAACAGACTGTAGTGACTATGTGTCACTGAGTATTTTCTCCAGAGTTCTGTAAATTTGTGGTCGTTATTAATAAAGAATAAGATTAACCTTTATTTAGACTCGCATTAAATTGAAATATTGTATAATATTTAGTAAAATCAAGTCCATAAAAACAGTGTTGATGAAAACAATCAAACCTTAAGAATAATCCATGTAGCTAATTAAACCTTAAATATTATTGTGTTCCTATTTTATTATAATAATAATTATGATTTGCCATATTCATCATTTAGTTTAGTTCAGTTGTATCTATAGAGCCGAATATCACAACAAAGTAGCCTCACAGAGCTTCATGAATATGGCATGAAGTTTGACATGATTGTGTATTTTTTTTTTATCTTGTTATTTCCAGTTCAGCTCCTACATTAAGTCTAAAATACACTGTGTTACATTTACACTGTTTAGTGCAAAAAAATGTGCCGTTAAACTCATTCAAATCGAAGTTGAAATGAAGAAAACATTTTTGTGTTCAGCAGTATGAGTGTATGTGACACTGCACAGAAAATAATAATGCATAAGAGTTGCTGCTGATCACTGACATATGCCAACCAGCAATAATTCAACACAAAAATATCAACTGTGCATGTAGTATATTGAAAAAAAGTCTTATTTTGTTTTTTCATCCAGCATTATGACATAAACCTGGTATTTAAACAGTTAAAATCTTCAAAAATTTATTGGTATTTGATATCATAAATTGGACCAGATGTAAGTGGAAAAAATTACCTCAATAAAAGTATAAAACATTTTATATTAATGCAGAAAACTTTTTTGTGCTCAGTCCTTAGGGTTATGAAAGAATAATGCTAATGGCAATGCTATACAACAAATATTTCGACTCACATTAAAGTGAAGTGAAGATCTTAATTTGAATAAAGCCATATCCATAAAAACCAATGATAATAAAAACAATGAAAGCTTTAGAATATTGCAGTTTGCCAATTCAAATGTAAAGCTAATGAAGAAATTAAATCAAAAATAGATGGGTGAAATATGAAAGAATTGAAAATGGAAAACAAAATAATGTGAGTTTATGATCTTCAGTAGATTTTTCTTCTTTTCTTGGACTGAGTGTTGCAGGGTGTGGGGTCTCCTGGGCTCATGTCCAGGCTGGCGGTGGTCTGCGGGGGCTCCAGGGGCATTGGACGGGCCGTGTCCCATCTGCTGGCGGAGAGGGGCTGCAGGCTGGTGGTGGTCTCCAGGAATGAAGACGCCGCCCAGGCCACTGTGGCATCCCTACATGGAGGTAGACTGTAAACACATACAGACGCTGACAAAGTTACAGTCATGGCCAAAAGTTTTAACTGTGACACAAAGTTTTTCCTTTTTTTCTTTTCTAAAGACTTTCCTCATCTTTCTGAGGTACACTGAAGAACATTTATAAGCACTTTAATGTTATAAGTATCAAAGACTTTCACCAGCAAATAAATCAGATTTATGCAAAGATTCTATCAGTGTCAGTTACAAAACCTTTGGCTACGACTTTAAAGAAGATACCTGATGATACCTGATCTGTCACCATCATCAAAACCACAAATGAGGGAGTTTCTGGTGTGTTCTTCTTCCATTTCAGTCACACTGAGGCTGTCCTGGAGGCAGCCGGTGTATATTCACTTACTAAAACTTGTCATGTGGGATTTTGCTGTAATTTGTCACTTGTTTGCACATATATATGCATGTGTCAGATAGCAGGCCTCAGTTAGTGAATGAGTTTCAGCTTAATTTCAGTACAATTACTATAAAGCCAAATCCAATGCTCACATGTGAAAAATAGGAACTGTAAACCTGCTTTAATTTGACTGCAGTAAACGTGGCTCATGGACTTTCTGTGCCTTTATCTTCCTTTTAGCTGAACATGTTGCTTTCAGTTGTGATGTCTCCAAAGAACAGGAGGTTCAGAAAACCTTTAATACAATCCAGAAAACCTGTGGAAACATCTCTTATCTTGTGAATGCAGCGGGAATCAACAGGTGAGCACACACCTCTGGTTGTATTTACCGAACAACATACGAGAATATGTGAATGCTCAGAACAGCTGACTCCTATTGTTGTATTTGTTCAGGGATGCTTTGTTACTGAGGACTAAACCGGAGGACATGGTTTCTCAGCTTCACACCAACCTGCTGGGCACCATGCTGACCTGCAGGGCGGCGCTGCGGAGCATGCTAAACACCAAGGGGGCAGCTATTGTTAACATAGGTATTAACTGTAAAGTCTTATATATCCAGACCAATCTCCACACTTTAACACCATGCACATGCTGTAGGTAATTCTAGCGCCCTCTACTATCCTAAGTCATCTGGGTTGTTACTGGGCAGATCTGAGAGAAGTAGTTTTGGTCGAACATGTGTAGATGTGGAGGAGCTTTGTGGTTGTAAAATGACTAAATCCTTAGGAAATAAAACACACACA
>JAPTYQ010000019.1:24394722-24421949 GCA_029814465.1 Ostorhinchus cyanosoma
GATGTAGGAAAATTGTCAATAAATCATTGCTCTTTATAAGTAGTAAAGTTCTTTGGAAAATAAATGATCAAGGTATCAAACACATTCTACACATATTATTTAGGTCAAACTGTACCTGACAAGTGGCAGTGGGTTTCCTATGACTCTACACTCCAGACGAATGGGCGTCCCTTCTGCCACCTCCTGACTCTTCAGCTTCTGCAGGAACCGTGGAAGGGAAAGGGGTCCCATTGTGGTCGGAGCTCCTGAATGTTTGTACCTTGCAGATCCCATCACCCCCCCTAGACCTCCAGGCTGAGGGCCCACTGCTGGCTGACTGTAGTGGCTTGCCTCTTGTGGGGCAGGAGGCAGAGAGGGAGCAGAGGCCGAGCCCTGAGGGGCCGGCCGCTGGCTTCTAGGGGACAGATAACCACTATCAGGAGAGGATGAGTCCTCCTCCACCTGCTGCTCCAGATGAGCAGAACCTTTGAAGATGGATGACAGCTCTTCAATGAAAGTTGCTGCTCGGCTACAGAACTCTGTGGCTGACGCTGCTCGATCATTAAGCTCCAGGCCTTCGTGGACCAGCCTGGGTTTATCCTGCTTATATACTGGCTGCATGTGTTTGTGGCGTACAACCTTCTCAGCAGATGCTTGAGCCTCACTGGATACCTGGACCGGTTTGCTGAGGGGGGCATTGTGGCCAGACGACACTTTGACTGCGGTATTGTCATCAGGACAGGGAGCTTTGGTCTGGTTTTGCAAGTATGGGCTTGTGTTGACTTTTTCAACAGTCTGGGTGGGCACTGGGACAGAGGGGACAACTGGGAGAGCCTGCTCCTGGGATGAAGGATTAGGGCGACCTGGATCGTCAGCTGTATCACCAAAGGCCTCCCGGGCCAGATCCAGGCTAAGATTAATCTCTTCTGCACTCAAGAAAGAAGTAAGATCTGCAAAGTCTGCAGAATCCAGCTCTGTTGTGGAGTCCAGGTAGAGCTCCCCGTCAGAGGAAGCCTCAGAGAACACCCCCCCATCGCCCTCCGAGTGTCCCCCTGCTGGGTCCTTCACCAGCAGGGAGATGGGGAGTGGCTGATTCCAACTCCCGTCCTGCATCCTGAAAAACACAGCAGCTCTCACTATCCACAGAAGTCCACAGAATCACATTTTGGACAGTACAAATACACCCATCAGAAGAAATGGAAATGACAAACATAAATACTAAGTAGAACTCCATAAGAACAGTCAGACAGTACTAGATCATGTCTGTCTCAGCCATAGCTGGCAGAATGACTCAGGCCAGTGTTGTCTGGGCGCAGTTGGTGGGTATTAGCAAAGGCTTTTACTTAGGTCATAGTGGACATGACTGGCATTTTGTACCCACTCTGTATCTGTCAGGACATTTTCCTCCATAACTCTATTCTCTGACCTGCATATGTATGTCACTCCAAATGAAGTGAAATAATGAAACCAGTTGTTATTTTTTCAGTAATTATTATTAACAGTGGTTATAAAACATGTTCAGATTTTTCAGGTAAACAAGTAAAGAAGCTATCAAGAAGTTAACAAAACCTATGGATTATACAGTGCCTTAAATTGGATAAAAATCAGCTGTTTTGCAAAAATAACTTGACTAATTATCAAATGACTGAGCTTGTTAGCAGTGATGAAAATATTACAAAGACAGAGAAGGGCTACAGTGCCATTAGCTTTGCTACAGAACAACCTAATATATACAAGACTGTCTGTTTTCATTCTATGCTCTCTTCATTGTCAGTGTATCTGCCCTATTTTTTTTTCTGAGGAGCCATCAGATAGAGCCATGTGCATGTTAAATCATAATCCAAAATTACATGATGCTTGTAAATGAGTGCACATAACAGACGCTTTTTGACTCTGAAAGGACACATCCACTTAGTTATATTTATATTATTTATATATTCATAAGCTATATTTTGTCAGTTCTGATCTCTCCAGACCGTGACTCTAGATGTATAGTATGCTGTCAAAGTGATAGTGTTGATACATGTAGCACACACACAGGGCGACATTCGGTGCCTCATGGCGTCCTGAAGACCAGCTGTTGTTATTTTTAATCCCTTGGGCTATGTTTCACAGCAGCAGCATAACCCAACCCAGAGCTCAGGAGCGTGGTCGCTGAAGCCCACTCAGGTGGACGTGCAGGCAGGGACTGGGTTAAAGCATGAAGGACGGAAACCTACACTGTGCTCTTTGAACGTTGTATTATCTGACAAGAACAATAACAGCAATACAGCACTGATTAAATATGAATGTGGAAAATGTTTCATCGTTGACACAGACTGACGGCTCGTTACTCCATGTCAGTGCTGTCAACATTTCTATTTTCTGCCACGGATTTCACTTATTCTTTCCTGGAATCTATAAAGCCTAATATTTGAGCTAAAGTACATGCCTATAGTGGTATAATCTAATTTTAATAGTATTTATGTTATGGTAAAAATACAAAATAAATAGTAGAAATAAAGTGGTCATATAAAAGAATGATTATAAGTACTAATCTTGATTTAGTGTTAATAAAGAAGCTATAATGATTGTGATTAAGCTCATAAATATTATAACCAAATATCAAACAAACCATGAAATTCTATTAACAGAATTAACAATAAACAGTTCAAAACCTACCTTCAGGTGAGTTATGTGTCCAAATGATCTCTCCTGGTTTTGTGTTTCCAGGTTTGCTTTGTTTATTAAGTAAAAAGGAGCCAAAATGAAGCTTCTCTTTCCAGAAGAGCAGCCTTATTGGTCGGGCAGTCAGCAGGAACTCTCTAAAGCTCAGGGTCCAATTGCGTGCTGCCTCTGCAGTGGCCTGCTGTCCCATCTGTCCCGGTCTCTAACTGCTCACTGTGTGGGGCTATATTTGGCCCCCGGCTCAGGTTTCACAGCTAGAAAACTGGCAAGAAGAGAGAGTGTTAAGGTAGACCAGGGGAACAGAGGGTAGTGGTGACAGTTTTTGCAAAACCGATGTTTTTAAGCAAATGCAATTAGTAGAGCTGCAAGAGCATATGGCTTAAAATATGGTGGAGTGTTTATTAGTGCAAACTCCCACAGTGTGCACTAATGAACCATGCACCATTCAGAGGCTCTGAGAGTGTATCTGACGCTTTTATGAGCACAAGTTGTTTGATGAAGAGATATTAGATATGCAGATGAGTGGCCGAGTAAATAGCTGGGTTACGGTTTGTCTAGTAAAGACGTAATTTACAGAAGCTTGTCAGAGTTGACATAATGTCCTGCTGAGTTGACCCAGTGACCCCAGACCACCCACTATCTGCTGTAGTGATGGGAAAGTTAACTACCAATGGATTTATTTTACAACCCTGGTGTTTATGTATAGTTTCAAAAGGTCAGTGTTATTTACTCAAATCAGGAAGAGGCTAAAATTAAATCCTTGACATAGAGTTCAATAGTCAATATATCTATGTTAGACTAAGTCCAAACAGTGGGTTAGAAAAGGAAAGAGACTCAACAACCATGCAGCCTCACTTAGTCTATTTCTAGGCCACTATCACATTTTGTGTTCGCAGAGCTATTCTGGTTCTTTCGTCAATGTACTGATTACAGTTAAGTGCCTGTGATAATGTCAGAAGGAATTTCCACTGTAATAACTATCTACAGCACACAAACACACACAACAGTTTGATGTTCATTAATGTATAATTAAATGATTACAACACATGTTCAGTGTGCACCAGTCCTGAACTACAGTGCACTGAAAGGCCACTGATGATTTATCCGCTGTTTTGGAGTCTTTGGGCTTGAAATAAGGCCCAGACGTGATGATGGTTTGATGATTCACACAACATTGATTTTTGTAACTTTTAATATAATTACTGGCTGCATATCTGCAACAGCAATAAATGTTACAACCACAGATGTGTCTCCTTCTAAATTTACTGTAATGATGTTGTTAATGGCCTATAGTAATTTTTTTGTGGCTTTGCATCATATTCTAACAGTCAGTATCAAGCAGGCTACAGGTAAAACTACAATTAAAGCCATTATAGTGTATAGCATAATAATTATTATTTGTTAATTAACAGTTGTATACATTTTACATCAAATCGACTAATGTGGCTGTAAGGTGAAAGGTTTGATAGAAAAATTATATTTTTGGTTATACTACAATTTGGATTTTATTAGTGTTTTTTCTTTTTGAAAAACACAGGAATGTCACAATTGAAATTGTATTTCACTTACACTGTATTTATCTTACTCTTGATTCCTGTCCCTTGATTATAATGTACATGTGATTTCAGGTCCTTGATATCTGGATCTGGGAGTGCTGTGGTACATGTACATGTGTTGGCATATTTTAAAGTAAGATTGAAGAGCTTTGGACATTTATAAGTAACATTTGAACTTTGTTTTCATGAACTTAGAATGACACTGATAAATCACACCCACTGTGCTTTAACTCCTAAAATGTGAGTAAAATGTGACTCACTGACAGTCAGGTGAGGAGCTTTCTCTCTTCACACTCAGCATCTCTCATTTTGAGGCTGTTGATCACTTCCCACACCTGAAATGAGAACTGTAATGTGATGAGTACATTTTACAGCTTTTCATATGAATTAAAGAGTGTTATGCAAGAGTTTACTTATGTCAGGTGACAGGATCTGGTTTTGTCAGTTTAAGAAGACACTTGGCAATAATGTTATCAAAGCCCCCTAGTTCAAACCCCCAGGACCTTCAGAAAGGAAACCAAATTCTATCCTTGCTTTTATTCTCATCCTCATTCCAAACACATATGTGTGCCATGAGCATAATTAAAGAAAGTTGTAGTTCAGGACAGTGTGTGTATCTCAGTAACTCACTGCTCTCTCACACCGGTCCTGCTTTGCTCCACCAGAAAGTCATGTCTTCAGCAGTCACCTCATGAAGCTGCTGCTTTTCCTGCTGAAGCTTCAGTGAAGCTGAAGTTCAGTCACCATTCCAGACAACAGATAACCAAAGTGCCAGCAAATCCATGGAGCCCATTCATATGGATGCGTCAAAGACCTGTGGTGGAAATGTGACAATATAAATTTTTTTGTAAATCAGAGGTTTAATTCTTTCTGAGTATGTCTGACAGTGTAACGACCTGCACAAATGAAATACCTCTGTGGGCACACTGACCAGTAGAAGTCAGTGAATAATCCATGAGGATCAAGGACAAGGATTTATTTATTTTTACTCAAAGTAGTGATGCTGGTGGTAAAAATAATTAAAACTGAGTCATCAGTGGTGCCTTACATGTTGCTATCACGTTGTCTTTTTTTCCCCAAATAGTTCCTCTATCAATTTCACAGATTAACTTGCATGTAGGTTTTTTTTTTTTAAACAATAAACAATATAACCTAACAAAAACACCCGCTTAACTGTGCTATAGTCCTTTAGAATCTTGTCACTAATAATTATTTATAGCCTAATATTTATATTTTCTAAAATATTTCAGTATTTCTCGATCATTTACGAATTGCCTTTGACTAGATTTGACTCTTCGAGCTTCCCGTAGATCCACGATGATTGGTCCAAGTCAAAGATGGCGCCGTCCGCGTAATTGTAAAAACATTATGAAGAAAATGTAACTAAAGCATTTAAATGTTTGCGTAGAGTAGAACACGTTCCGCGATTTCCCTTCAGATTTTACTACGGTATGTTACAGTGATTATTTATTTATGTTTAATGATAAGCCATGTTTTGACCATTAAACAGTTGCATCGTCTTGCTAACAGAGCTTTGTAGCGTTAGCAGAATGTAAGCTTCTCATCTGTCAAATATTGTAAAGACTGGATTTCTTTCTAGTTGTGTAACTTTACTGTTTAGATTTGGTAAATATCCACTGTGCGTATTTGGTCGTCGTGGTTTGGCTGACGGGACCTTATAGTGTTACCGAACAGGAATTTACTGGTATCGTCCTTGGTCTGGTGTTTATATTTTGAGGAGCTAATAGAGGCTAATATTTTAGTCAAATAGGTCTACTGGTCTTCAAATGTACTGAATTGCTGAAATGTTGCAAAACAGCAAATATTCAGGAAGTAATGTGTTTACTGTATTATTATCTTAGTAACTTACCAAATAGAAAGTTCAGTTCTTCTGTATGAACCTGCATGCATGTGTTAAGGTTGTTTTTATTGTACACTTTGTATGTTTTTGTGCATGAGCTTCATGCTTAATCTGTATCTAACAATTACTCACAATGTGTGTTAGTTCACATTTCTCTTTACATGAATATCTGTTATCTGTGTTATTAAAGCGTATAAGGGTGTCCTGAATTATTTTTAGGATTCAATATTATATTTTTCAGTTATTCATATTCTTATTCTTATTTCTACATGCTTAAAAGGGATCTGCATACAGCATTATGCAAGTCTTGTACCATTGTTGTTTTTGCAGGGATGTTATGAGTGTACTATTTTGTATATCATTTTCTAAATTCATATGTAACAAAACACATTAAATATTTACCCAATATTAAAACACATACAATCTAAACTAATTGACTTCTCCAGGTAATTGTCAGTATTTAGTGTGACCTCTGTTCCCACAACAGGGAATCTCATATTGTCTTGCTGAAAAATTCTTAGATATATTAAGTGCAGACATAGATCATATGCAATACTTATTTTTTGTTTGGTTGTTTGAAATTTTGTATTTAATACTGTTTGCATGGTTCTTGTATATTACAGTTTTATCTTGATACAAACCACATTATAACCTCAGTAAGATGAAAACTTAATGGTGGTCTAATATGTTTACTCAGTCCAGGGACTTCAGATGAAAACTAGCCTCTTACAACAGCGTTTATTAATGTGCACTTTTCCTGTTAAAGAAATGAATAAGCAGTATAATCTATCATGAATTAATCTATAACCAGTTGCTGTATGTTTTATGGCCTTTTGGAGTTGTACATTTCTAAAAAAAAAAAAAAAATGTTTTTTACTTAATTCATTACAATTACTCTACAGTCTGAGATGTAACAACAAAGATCATTCCTCAGATTTTCCAGATTACAACATGCCTGCCTTCCGACAAGTGGGAGAGAAGCAGCTTCCCAACCCTGTCCTGTGTATGGCATGGTCTCCCAAAAGAGATCTTATTGCTCTGGCCAACACTACAGGAGAGGTAATCTTAAAAACAGCTATTCATCCTGTACATGTGCTTGTTTAATACATATTTAGTGCATTACTTATATATCATTGTTTGTCTATAGTTGTTACTACATCGCTTAGCTAGTTTCCAGCGTGTATGGAGTTTACCTCCCAGTGAATACACAGGAAAGGACATCACTGCTCTGGCCTGGAGACCTGATGGCAAAAGTAAGGAATACATTTTGTGGGTGTTTGCCTGTTGATAGTGTTTTATAGTTATTACATTGTGTTGATTCTGCAGTACTGGCCTTTAGTCTTGGAGACACTAAGCAGGTGGTCCTGTGTGGTGTTGAGAAAGCAGAGATCCTCCATGTGTTCCCGATGCAGACCCCTGTCACCTGCATGCACTGGATGGAAGTGATGGAAGAGAACAGGTATGAGTAACATCCTCTGTTCAGACCACTGCCTCCAATGACCTAATTTGTTAAGATTTTGTGAATGTATGGTTTTGTGGATGTGTTTCAGTGCCCTCAGCTCCTTCTACAACTCAGAGGATGAATCCAAACTTTTTCTCCCAAAATTACCAACGCTTCCTAAGAGGTAGTAATTGCAGCTATCATATATATGATAGTCATGATTATCCTTTTTGGTAACATTTGTCCAAATGCTTTATTTTCCCAGTTATAGCACAACATCAAAGATCTTCAGGTGGGGAAGAATTTCAACACTCATCTCACTAGTCTCCCGTAAATTTTTATCTATTTCTGATCTCAACAAATGTGTATATGTCTGTCTATTACAGTGAGGAAAAGTCTGACGAGATAATGAATCTCCTGGGAGAAGTTAGGTAAATGATGCTTAATTTTGAAACATATAAAAGTAAATTGGTGTTTTTTTTAAGATGGATTGAGGGATGTCAGCAGCTGTGTTGCTTCTGTACAGGCTAAACATACTTGTTCTTGGAGGAGACACTGGTTTTGTGGAGCTGTATGCCTACGGGATGTATAAGATTGCTGCCTTAACAGGAGTATGTTCATTAATTTATTCTTTAAATCCTTTGATGGACTGTGTAAATTAAGTTGACTTGGTGTCATTCTCTTATAAATTTATAGCCAGAAAAATGTTTTGTGACATAAACATTAAAGTGAAAGATGTTGAATTTATTAATGAACAACTGATTAATGTTGAAATATGTCAAACACTTTTCTTTTTTTTTTAAATCAAAATATGCTCCACAGGTTTCAGGAACCTGTCGCAGCCTGAGCCTGTCGAGTGATCTTAAGTCTCTGTCCATCATCGCAGAGGTCAGGTCTGCTGATAATGACCCAGAGATCTGTTATAGTCAGGTGAGATGGACAAGTAGGCTTAATTTTCTCATTCTTTGAAACACATTTTCAATAACTTCATGTTTTTCTAACCCGCTGTTTAATTTACTGGGTTAAACATCTGTCTTTGTCCTCCAGCTGGATACAGGGTTATTGTCTGACTGTCTGCCAGAGGTCACCAGGATGGCACGCAAGTTTACCCACATCTCCACCCTGCTGCAGTACCTGCACCTCTCACTCACATGCATGTGTGAAGCCTGGGAGGACATCCTCATGCAGATGGATCTCCGACTCACTAAGTTTGTTCAGGTCAGTAGTCAGAGGTCAGTGTCTACATTTAGCAAAAAAAAAAAGAAAGTGCCGTCATCTCTATCATTTCCCCTGTTTTATAGGAAAAGAATACGAGCACTCAAGTTCAAGATGAGTTTCTGGAGCTTCTGCTGTGGGGACAATCAAGGTGAGAAAGGGGTAGATTTTAGAGCTATTTTCATTAGCAATAAATCATGTTGCAATACCTTGACTGTCCAGTAGATGGAAACATGTCTCACTCGAAGTTGTTCTTGCATGAGAGGAATTGGTGTTTTTTTCTGTTTGTACAAAGATAGATTTCTAATCATACAGTTTGTTCAATTGTCAGAATTGTTTCTCCTCTGCTTTCTGTGTAGCCCTGAACTCCAAGCTCTTCTCATGAACCAGCTGACTGTGAAGGTGAGACAATTCAGAGGACTTAGATGTTTCTGCAGTTATATATCACATGTTATTTTCGGTGCCACTGACAGATTGTTGACACCTTATTTATTTTCCATGCTAGGGCCTGAAGAAGCTTGGCCAGTCCATTGAGTCATCTTACTCCAGCATCCAGAAGCTCGTCATCAGCCACCTTCAGAGGTAATTCACATCTGTCACTTCTGTCCACAGTCCTGCTTGTTGCCTGAAATTATCTGAGTTAATATCTGAGTGTTGCCTGAGAATATTTCTTGCTTTGTTTTCTCATCACAGCGGCTCTGAAGCTCTGTTGTATCACCTCAGTGAAGTCAAAGGCATGTCCCTTTGGAAGCAAAAGTTTGAGCCTCTCGGTCTGGATTCGACAGCTATAGAAGGTACCTTTTCCTCACTCTCCTTGTGACTGATGGGATGCCGGTTTGTCACTTTTTAATCGCTTTTGTATTTCGTATTTTCAGGTGCTATTACAGCTGTTGGTTCCTTTTCTCTGAAAGCCAATGAACTTTTGCAGTGAGTCCAATAAAATTTCTAAAATGACTTGCACCTTAAGCCATTGATAATATTATTTTGTAAATGATGACTCGACTACAGTGTTTAAAGATCTATACTCTCTGGTAATTCCTGCTTTCATTTTGTTATTCAGGGTGATTGATAAGAGCATGAAAAACTTTAAAGCCTTTTTTCGGTGGCTGTATGTAGGTAAGGATTAAAAACAAAAAGTGGAGGAATTTTACGTGTTTTGTGTATTAATATGGTCTAAGTGACATTTATCTTCATACACACTTATGTAAAAAAAACCAAGCAGTTCTTTGTAATGTCCTTGTCTTCTCAACTATCACTGATTTTCTCACAGCTATGCTCAGAATGTGTGAGGAACATGTGCCGCCAGAACTTAACAAGGTGAGCTTCATTGCAGATTTTATGAGTTTTAAAGTTTTCCTTGAATTATTTCACAATGTAAGCATTTTTGTTCCCTCAGATGACTCAGAAGGACATATCCTTTGTTGCTGACTTCCTGTCTGAGCATTTCAGTGAGGTGAGTTCAGTATATTAGCATTGGAATAACTTAAAGATATTTCTGTGTTGTGCAAAGAATTAAAGGATTTTTTTTTCCTCATCTGAAAAGAATGAAGAACTGTTTGATCGCAAAGGGAAATACTTCAATGTTGAACGAGTCGGGCAGGTAAATGTTTTGTACTTTTGAGGTTTATTTGTTTTTGTAAGTGTTCTACAAATTCCTCTTTCTTTTGGGTGTTTAAAGTACCTGAAAGATGAAGATGAGGACCTTGTTTCTCCACCGAACAATAAGGGAAACCAGTGGCTGAAGTTTTTACAAGAAAGCTCACACCTAAAAGGTAAAACTATAATCTTTACTGGTCAAGTTCAGAAGAAACGCTGTTATGCAATTCTGCAACTGCAGTGATAATGGCCTTTCAGGATGAGCTCAAAGGTAACATGTAAAATATGTGACTTGTTTGTGTAGAGAGCCCTTTGCTTTTTCCTGCCTATCCTCAAAAGTCTTTGCACTTTGTCAAGAGGATGATGGAAGGCGTTATCGAGCAGTGTCTACAGAAACCTGCAGTAAGTTTTATGTGCTGTGCAACTTTTTTGTCCCAGTGTACATCTTGTAAAGCAGTGATTCTCAAACGTTTTACAGTGGAGTACCCCCTGAAATATACAGTTTTTTAGCCAAGTACCCCCAACTCTCACTTTAGCATTTTTGATTTTAAAACAATTAGGCCAAATTTGTTCTTGTGCCAAAGGTGTTTGTTTATATTTTCAAAACAGCATATATTTAACTGGAATACATAAAAAAAGAAAGAAAAGAAAGTAAATTTGGTGTGCAAAATATAAATTAAAAAGTACCCTCTTTCATTGATAAGAAAAATAAATTGGTCAGTAATTTTAAAATGAACCTTTTCATCGATAAAAAAATAATTCTTTAGCTACTCAAACTCATTTTGAATAATATAAAATAAAAATCTTCTTAAAATGTTACCAAAGATTAAACAAGATGACTGACAATAAAACTATGATATGAATATATTTATTGTGTTTTATATTTCAGCATTAATTATCATTATTTTTTATTCAGTACATGATGACTCATTTAATGTATTTTTCAAAAAAAAAAATTCAAGTACCCCCTGGGCTTCTTCCAAGTACCCTTGGGGTATGTGTACCCCACTTTGGGAACCCCTGTTGTAAAGCATTTAGATCCAAATGTTATTGGCTTAGATATTCATAGACCAGTGCCCTTTGTTACTTAATAGAACAGACCTGGGAACAGCCAGGAGCAGCTTTACTTCTCCGTTTTTCTTTATTTGTTTGCAGGAAGTAATTGGGAAGTCTGTGAAGCAGGCAGTCTTTTTGCCCCTTTATACTGTGCCTGAAAGGTATGAGCCCATGTTTCTGTTTGTATTATATTATATTTTAAAAGACATTCATATAAAGTTGTCTCTATCCCTTTTTGCAGCTCTGAAAACACTCCTCGACTTTTTGAGCTTCCATCTCTGTACGTAAAACACAAATGTACCACAACCTCCCAAAGTTCACAAACAGCAGGTTAGTTTTTTGTATCAGTTCTATTTCTTGTTTGTTCTGCAGGTGGAATGACAAGAAGGCCAAAATGCACTATGTTGTTTTCAGCATGCCAGAAATTTCACCCTGCAAGCTCTACTTATTACGCAGAGCAACAGACCCAAACAGGTAGGAATCTGCATATGTGTAGCTGTAGTTTTGTGTATCGTATCTGCTTGTAACTGTATTTGTTTTTCCTGCTCAGACACATCCCCAACAGTGTGATGGCGATTGACCTCAGCCAAACCCTTGACAATGTGGATGAGAACAATGCCGCAGCACAGTGAGTGCCTCACATCTCAGGGATACTGATAACGCTGACTGTGCTGCTAACACAATTTACTGTGACTTTTCTGTTCAGGCCTCATTTGGCATATAGTTGCCTGGATGCTCGTTTCTATGACGATGAAATGTTAACTGTGGTCTTGCAAGGCCCAGAAGACGAACACAGTGGGCGAGTCCTGGGTCAGCTCCCTCTTGCTTCTACACTTAGCTGCGAGACTGAATTCATCTGGAAGCCAAACCAGAGGTGTGTTTGAAGAAGGAATCTAAATGTCACTAACAGTTCCTCACCCTACCTCATATTGAAGGGTAAAAAAATAAATAAATATAATTAGTCCTCTGTTCCCTTTTTTAAAAGCAGAGTCTAGTAATCTACAAAATCTATTTTTGTGTAACTACTATTCAAAATAAAAAAAACAAAACGGAAAACCTTGGTTTTCTCCAAAGGACAGACCTACAGGATTATAATGGCTTTTCTGTCTTCCTTTATTAATTGCCTTTTTCCTTCTATTATGGTAATAACATAATACTTCCTCTGGTGCAGTACTGTTGAAATAATGCTTGAGAGGATGTAGTAATACAGTCTGATGTAACAATGTTTTTTATATTTTTTTGAAAATGATCAACAAAAGTTGGAACTTTTATAAAAATATCTTATTATTTGATTACATTTCTCCAGGAAACTTGAAAATTCGTAATCATTAACTGTTTTGAGAAAAGCCTTTTGTTTTAACACAGAAATGTACATTTTTTTGTTTTTTTTAACCTCGTGTTTTTCATTGTAAGCAATCATGGGAAAAAAAGTTTAGATGTCTAAATACTGAATATGAATGATATAAGTAGAGGTTTACAGGTTTAATGCAGTCGTGCAAATTAAAGCAGCATATGACTTGTATCACTATTTTTTTCAGTTTCTTGGCATTTTTGGAATATACCATGTTGTAGGCCTATAGTAAGGAGCGAGTGAGCGGTGAGGGGCCGCTCATACCCTGTATGTTTGTGAGGCGTGTATGATAAGCCTACACAATGACATATTACACAGATGCCATGAAAGTGATGTCTAAGTATTGTTTATCACAATTACACACCTCGTATTATAAGATGATAATTGACTTACAGTAATTCCTTCCATTTCTTCTGAGACAATAGCGGACATGGTTTCATTGTTTGTTGTCTCCAAGTTTGTTGCTGCTGTGGCTGTGTAGAATTCCCATTCGCACAATGTGCTCTGTGAAAATTTTTTTCGAAAAGGCCTGAGGGATGTATCGTTTGGTATGAAAACAAATGGACTGCTTGTGATTGGGTCATCTTCCAAGTTGTTCACAGTGAGGGAAATGATTTCGGTGCATAAGCATGGAAAGACGAATGGATTAGTGATAATTAGGCTATCACTCTGGTTTTACAAATTTGAAGAACAATTTGTGATTGAAGTGATACGCAGCTTTAAGTCTTTAATGTTAATGCTCCCTGCAGATGTCCTGACTGTTTTTCACTCTTATTTCTTGCAAATACTCTCTATAAAAGCAGTGTTATGGCCTGTGCTATTACACCCACTGAGCCATTACTTGGACAATATTACACTGCAGGATATGGTATAGTGCTTTGATAATGCCGGTAAAAAGACCATTATAACTATCATAAATGTTGGTCTATATTAGAGAAATGAAGGTGTTCTGAAACTTTTGACTCTAGTTGTACTTATTGCTTTGTATGTCTCAATTACAGAAAGGTGAGCATTATTCACTCTTACTCTGGTGAGGATGTCTATTAAAATGACACGAAAATATGACACTCTGTAACTGAGGATGAGGGAAACCAGAAGTTAAAACTCCATCTCATATGTAAATATATATATACACAGGTTGGACCAACAAAGCGGCGCCATCCCCAGCCAAGGCCTGGTGTTGGGTAATCAGTGGCGGGAACTGGAGAACATGAAGGCTCAGTTCATAGCTGTAAATGGAATCCGCAAGGTGGCCTGTGTGGTATGTCATCTATTTCTGGTAGTTCCCATAATGTCTAGTGCATGTTTTAGATTGAAATACTATTAATTAATGGATGTGCTTTGCAGTGTTCATATATTTCTTACAGTGATCAATACGGTCAGCCAGTTCATTTTCAGAGCTCTCTCATTTCTCTGCCAGTGAATGAATTTAGTGAATTGCCTCTGAGAGATTTATTTTTTCTTTCCTGGCAGCTAAGTTCCAATCTGAGGCACATACGGGTTTTTGAGATGGATGTTGAAGATGAGGATGAGGAGGGTGCCGAGTCTCAGAATGCCACTGCTGACCAGGATGTGCTGGACACCACCATGTCGAGCCAGGGACAGGACGAGGACGGAAAGGAAGTGAAGGAACAGGATGAAGCTGTGGAGCATGGAGAAGATGAGTTTCAAAAAACTGAGGAGAATCTGGAGTCAGAAGAAGCGCTGGAGCTCTCATAACTCAGAGACACACACAACTTATCAATGGACTGACCTCTACATGTATTTGTTAGTGTTTTGTATGGCATACTAAAAAGTACATATGCTTGGGTATGAAAATAAAAATGTTCATTCTTGTAATATTTGTTAGAGATGATGATTTTAGTCGCAATCTCTTCAGGCTGTCTTTTTTACTCAGGAGGTCTGTGGGTTTAAGTATTAGGCTTGAGAAGTGCTAATATAGTCCTAAAATTGCATCAAACATTCAGTCAAATATAAGATCACAAGCTTATTTAAGTCTACATTGTAATTCATATGAAAAAATTGAACTTGATTAATGTTAGTTCATACAGGCCATAAAGAGCGTTTAATCCACATTCCTGGTATTTATAGACATTGTACAACTATTTAAGACATATAACTTTTTATTCATTATGTTCTTTCACGTGTCACCTTTTATTTTGCTGAATGGTTGCGAGAGTAACGCTGTGTACCTGGTAGTTAATTCATAAACTGTTTTTCATGTATGTATATGTGTAAAAACCAGTTTTATGTGGTGGTCTTACCAAATACCAGTGCCAGTGTGTGTGCCCGTGAAAATAGGTGTTGGTTACGTGCTCGTTCCCGTAGCCGTACGTGATGACGTGCCTGTCCGCCGCCTGTTGGTCTTTCACAGTTGGTGACGAGTATTATGAAAATGGCCTCGACCCTACCCGTGAGTACGAATAACCGGAGAAGATGACGGTGTTTAGCGTTTTAAGTCCACCGAACAACAAAGTGTCTTCACTGAACACGTAGGTAATAGAAAAGTCAATAAAAATAAAGTGACTTCAGGCAAAGAAACGACTCTGAATCCCACAGACCACCGTATATTTTCGTTAGGCTGAGGAGCCACTATGGAGGATATCAACTCTAATATCAACGCGGACTTGGAGGTGCGGAAGCTCCAGGACTTGGTGAAGAAACTCGAACAGCAAAACGAACAGCTTCGGAGTAGGTCTACGATGTTGTCTTCGTCCGGAGCGATGTCAGGGAACCACAGACCCCTCAGCGCCGGGTACGACTCGTCGTCCCTGTCAGCGGGGATGGCAGCCGGTCTGGCCGGCTTCCCTGGGGTGGGGTTCGGCGGATCAGGCGGCTACGGTGGGCTGTTGTTGGAGAATAACCGCTGTTTGAGCCCCAGACTGTCGTACGACGGCATCAGCTTCAGGAGGGCGTATGAATCTGAGGGGGCATCGGCGGCCACATCCATATCGAGTATGAACTCACTTTATTCAGACACCACCGGGGGTTTCACAGATGAAGGGGAAACCTCTATCTTAGATGAAGTAGAAATCTTAGACCTGGAGGACATGGATTGTCTTAACGAAGACGAGGACAGCTGGTGAGTGACAGGCTTGTTTTGGGAGTTATCTTGCTTTTATAGCCTAGCCTGTGTCTTCAGATTTGGGTGACAGCTGCTCCACACATTAGCTACAACGACAAACGTTTGGCATCAACCATCTCCTTATTAGCTTACTGAAAACTGAAGTCATGGTGCTGAAGCAGCCCCATTGTGCCACTGACTGGAGGATGTTGTTTGGCAAGTCATGTGGGTGATGTCAAGCCACTTCACTGACTGTATGATCATAGACACGCTTTGTTATAATGCGAAGTCTGCATGCATTATCTGCAACCTTTTGTGCAGTTTGTGCATTTGTTCAGCAGCAGCAGCAGGCCTCTCAGCTGTCAGGACCCTCAACTCCCTGATCATCTGTTGAACCGTTTCTGTGTTTGTGATGTAGCAGATTGCTTGGCCTGTCATGACAGGGATGGCAGGAAATCAGTGTGTAAAAGTTAAAAATGTAGGTTGTTTTCCTGCCCAACACTCAGCCATGTGGGAGAGGTAGTCATGGTTATTTCCCTCCTCTGAATTCCCTTTTGGCACACTGGAGTTGGCACACAGCTACAAGTGCTCTGCAGCCAGAGTGACAGAGCAAAGAGCTGTGAAAACATCTCATCATTTAGGAATAGAAGTCAAATAGGGGATCACGTGCCTTCATTTTACAGATTACTTTAATGCCGTCTTGGTTATGTAGGATGTCTTGTCAAGAACACATGACTTTTTTTAAAACCTGAATTCTTCTTAAATGTTCATGTTCTTTACTTAATCGTTCTGCACTTTATGTGTTATGCAGGATTTCTTATGTACTGAGCATTTATAATTTTTAGGGTTAATTTTTAAGCTTTGCATAGATTTCCCTTGAAAGTGTAATCCCTAAACGCAAGACTATGAATGGATATGTGCTGCTGTACAAATCTGTTACACACTGAAATGAGTCCTACATTGCTGATGCTGTACATGTTGACTTGGTAGATGGCTTTGTACAAGGTCTGTCATGACAGAAATAGAGTAGTTAGTTACGTATGTGAACAGTATCTTACTGAGTTCTAAGAAGATGAGGGCCTGTTATCAGTCTGCTTTTCCTTGATTGGTCTGTTTCATGACCATGACAGACCACTGATGGGCTACGCTCCTTCCTTATGAACAGAAGATAGGTCATGAAAGACCAAACATTCATTACTATACAAAACCTTGTTCAAATGTGGGTCATAGTATGCCAGCTTACTGCACAAAGCAGAAATGTCTGACAGGCATTTTCCTCCAAAAAGATCTGCTCTTTCTTTCCAGGCTTGTTTAATTTAAATTATTTTTAAGGATTTGCCTCAAATGAGATGAATTCTGACTCTGTCAAAAAAGGCAAGCACTACAATTAGATGAGAAGGTGAAAAATGCTTGGGATGATTGTGCTGCTTTAAAAGACCCATTGTAGCTGTGAAAAATCTTGGAGCCAGGATCCTTTTTAGGTTGTGTTTAGATTGTTTCCCCACTGTCACTAAGTCTTTGCCTTGGTGTCTTGTGTGCCAGCTACTGAGCCTCTAACTCAGACTACTTACAAGCATTGCTCACTCATGCCCAACCGGCCTCAGTCCTATTATACCCTGACTGTTTGACTGCCCTCTGGATCAGATTGATATCTGGGATTACCCTGTAGTGTGTAGTTTTTGCCAGCTCTTGTCACAGACTCCCATAATCCTAGAATTAGCATCAGGCAGGATTTAAAATGCTGCCTGCTCGTGCAGTACTCTGTCCACCCATTGATGTAGACATGACACATGACATTTGTTCCATAGCTGGGAGGTCATGTATGTGCTCTTCACATTATGAATGACAGCCATTGTGTTGATAAAAAGTGATACAGGGCAGCATTGGATTTCAAGCTTGTATTTCTTTGCACTAGTCTGCCTGTAATGTTTCTGCTTTCATCGTGAAAGGAGCCGACAGCTGCTGACTCAGGCCTCTTCTCTTCTCTTCTCTTCTCTTCTCTTCTCTTCTCTTCTCTTCTCTTCTCTTCTCTTCTGACAAATGCCAAAAAGGATTTAAAACCAGTCAGTTTGTAGCTGTATTTCATAGCTTGATCTGTTTTTATCAATAAAACCAATGTTTGTGATCATTGTAGCTGACTCAGCTCTGAACCTAATGACTTAGCTGATGTCAAACAGTTTGGGCTGGAAGCATTAGCTCATTCATAAAGTTTTCTGCAGCAGGAGTTGCAGTATCAGTATCCTCTTTGTAGGATAGGCCGTATCTGCTAGGGTAATCGCAGAAGGCAAATTATTCTCTTAAGTCTTTTTATAAGTCCCCCCACACAGTCTTATTACTGGAGGTGTTGGTGGTAGAATCTTTTTAACCAGTATTTAAAGGCTTGGATGCTGTACTGCAGTAATATTCTGTGTCACTTCATATATTTTCATCTTTGTGCTTTGATATAGTCTACCCTCTACACTGCATTCTGTGATTGAATCAGTGGCCAAACACTTGTTATCACCTGTATCTTATTTCCTTTTCAAGCTGTTTGGTCATATCACATAGCCCCATGGCACAGAGATGTGAACTCTCACAGACAACATTATAGATGATGTAATTGTATTTAATTATCAGTTGCTTTCAATACAGTTATAACAATATATGCTCTTCATATTCCGCAGGTTGTATGAAGCGAAACTCAACAGTCCTCTGCAGAAAGCTTTGAGTCCTATTGTGTGGTGTCGCCAAGCTCTTGACAACCCCAGTCCTGACATGGAATCGGCCAAGCGCTCCCTCATCCACAGACTGGACCTCACCATGTCAGGTACACGCCAGTACACATCAAACATAGTAGTGTTGGCAACAGCAGCCAAAATAACTATCCTACATTTAATTTACCTACAAAATAGTGCCTGAGGACTTGTAGATAATTGGCCTCTTCATTCACCAACTCTGAGGTGGAAGTCTTTATCGCAGCAAAAGGTGTGTCTACGGTGTGTGTGTGTGTGTACAGTGAGTCACCCAGCCTCATATTCTGTGTGATACTGCCAGACAAATGAAGTGACATCACCTGAGAAGCAAATCAATGGCACAGTGACTTGGAGACAGATTGCTGATTGAAATTATAATTTAACACAAGTACCTCTGTACCAGTTATCAGTTGGAAGGTTTCTGATAATGACACTGATATGTGTATGATGTGCTGACCTTCACACAAGTCATGCACAGTGTCACATTCTAGTGGACTGAGTTTTGTTTATCACCCTTTCATGAATCATCTTTTTGTCTGTGGTAACTCATAAACACAGCCACAGAAGAAAATATATGAACTACATTTAAAGTAGACATTTAACAAGAAAGTATTCCACAACAACTTCATCAACCTTAAAATGATCAAAACACGAAAGACTGTGTGCCTCATGTGACTCTGCTTTCTTTTTTTTTTTTTTTAATAGACCTTCAGTTTAAGGTGTATGGGATGTGTACTCTGTACCTCTGGTCCTGATGGTAACAGGTCATATTCACTGTAGAATAGGTGTGATATAACACTGACGACTGCCTGCTCCTTCCCTTCAACTCAGCATTCATAAAACAGTCATAGTGTGTTGTTGTTAACACAATCATGCTAGGCAAACAAATGAAGTCTGTTCATAGTAACTACAGTGAGTATACCAAGTCATAAAGCAGAAGAGTGGATTAAGTAAATGAACAATAAATGGACAATAAAGAGAACCAGTGTATGTGTCTGCTTCAAAGAGTCAGTTTATTGTTGAAATTACACCTGTTGAAATCCCATGACAGTTCCTCATCCAGCTCTGTTTCTAGATGATAATATACAACTTAAATACAGTTATCACTAAGGCATACTTGCTGCTGTGTCCACTTGCTCACTCTAAAATTAAAGATAGTCATTAGTTTTGGTATTTCATTTCATAATTGACAGAACCATTGGGCCTGCTGTGGTTAGTTTTTTGTTCAGTGTGATTATCCTTAGGTGAAAGGTTACGTACAGTGTTTATTTGATTCACTTTCTCCTCAAAAATCCAGGGAATTGCTGTCACAGTTCTTTGCTGTCATCCTAAAGGTGCTCCACCTGGACACGTTATAAATATATAGCATAGCAGTGGCTTGGATGTTGTAGTAAAAGTCCTGACTTATCATTCTGACACTTCTGTCTGTGTTTCGTTGCCTCTGTGGCCCTCAGAGTGTAGTTGTGTTTATTTTATACAGCATACTGTCAGACTTTCTCCACACTGTACACAATCCAGTCTAAGTAAAAAAAAAAAAAAAAGCAGAGGCAGGTGAATTTTGCGTTAAACTATTCTTTACAAGTGTATATTGTACATAAACATGCATAAATTATTAACGTACTTGTTTAATAGTGTGTAACCCAGCTCTGCTTGTCTTTAGGCCTTGTACACTTGTCTGTTTCCAGAGCTTTTGACTGCCACTAATTATAGTTGGTCCCTCTGTGAGGAAGACAGGCCTCAAAGCCTCACAGCTAAACTGAGAGGGGTCATTTCCATTTTGACAGAGGCATGCCCATGTGACACTTAGATCATGTTGAGCAATAGGCACTGACGTCCTCTGTGTTGTGGCCCAGGTTTCTTCTGTTACTAGCTTTTTTTTAAAAGCAGTTGGAACCTGTAATGTTGAATTCCTGGAGGAATAATTTAATCAGCTTTCTTTTTTCTATGCATGTCTTCTTCTTTTGTTGTAGATCAAGTGTATGGTATACAAATATTTGAAGACTAGCTGTATATATTTTGTCTAAACAGACACAAAGCGCTGGTTTATGTGGGGATAGCAAAGCTTTTTGGTGGTGATCTCATCACTGTTGTGTGGAATGAGGATAACATCATCCTCTGTGGGCCTGAAAATATCCCTGAAGTCAATGATACCACTCATCCCACTCTCCTCATTTGGTGCTTGTGGTGTGGTCATTACTTCCTTAAAGGAAAGTATTTTGTTTTAGAATGAGATCCTTTTTCTGCCGAGTTGGGGCTGCAGTATGTTGAACAGAAACAAAATGGACTTGGAACAAATCTTGAGCATTGCATGCTGAGAGCGGAGAGCTGTCTGAGACTCACCACAGACACACCCTCATGGCTCCTGGCGACTTTCCTTCACACCCGGTCTCTAACAGGAGCGTGGAAACTCTGTTGCCATGGTATTGCTTGGGGTTTGTGTCAGGAGAACGGCAAAGAAGAACATCAAATTCAAGTGTGGTTTGTTTCAACATTATGTCTGTAGTCACACAAAACGCATTTACATATTTCAGACGTGACTTTAATTTAATTTTGTCAATACTGACTGAGCCTCTTTTCAGAGCACACCCTACCAGAACGATATCCCCAGACACCGTGCGTTAGTTATGTAACTGCCAAAAGGGAGGAGACTGCTGGGAGCTAGTTGTCAAGTTGACTGTACTAGTCACTCAGACTAATGACTCACAGTATTAGTAAATGAAGTGAAATGATGATTTTCCATAGTGCTGCTTTGACAGCTGCTCTGCCCTGTTGATCCATTGCACATACAAGTCCAATGAAGGTCAAACTCTACAGCTGCACAGCTGGCTGCCCTGCCTCCGCTCTTAAAAACTGTTCTCACGCTGTAGGGTTAGTTCCTTCTTTTTTGCATGTCTCAGCCAGTTGTGTCCTTTTTCTCCTTTGTGGTATTTTTCTCTGTGATTTACAAAAGCTTCTCTGTTTTCTCTTCTCTTGTGATATGCTTAAAGCTCCCATTCACTGTTTAAAGACTTTTTCTGTTTTGTTGCAGTGGAAACTGCCCTGAAGTTTCCACAGCTAACTAGCCAAGGCGGAAAATCTTCAAGTTCAGTTTCATATCATAGTTAATCAAAATGGCATCAGTCACAGTGGTTGGAAACAGCAATGCTGACTTCTCCCTTTGTTTTAGGACATGAGGATTGAGGACAGGACACTATTTTGGTTTGGTCCCTTTGGATCAGCTCTATCCAGTGGGAATGTGTTATTAGATGTGTGAGGAGTCTTCTTTAAACCGCTCACCATTTCACCTTGAGCCTTTGGTGCAGAATGTTTGTGTTTATCAGCCAGAGTATAGGGGTTAAAAGTGCACAGGGGTCCAGATCTACATGTCCCGGTGTTGTTGACATTCCACAGTGGTTGATCCATGTACATGGCAGCAGAGTGGACATGATGGTGTTTCCTAAATAATGCAGCAGGACAGAGTGCAGAGGATGAGGACATGGAGAAAGTGGAGTGGGCTGATCTTAAAAGGTTCTTCCACTCACCTCCCAGCTGTGTAAACACATCCAGTCAGAGTTAAAAAGCACCAGAGGAAAGGGTCGACGCTAACCCTCTAACCCACCAAACCGTCCCAGTGACCAGCAGCTGCTCCAGAGTCTCATCTCATGACTGAGACCGAGGGTCTGGGCTGCTGCTTCATCATGTTCACAGAGAATTGCTTTGTGCTGTGTGTCAGGAGTGAATGGCCTGTATTGTCAAGGGTTTCTCTCAGTGAAAACTGGAGGAACTCTATCAGGCCTGCATCCACCATACGGGTTAAGAGACCCGACCAGACTGGCAGCACACTGCAGAGCTTTCAGAGCAGTGCTCCTGGCCTTTGAACAGACACTGGTAGAGTTGTCGGCAAATACTGGGACAGTGTTTTTCTGCAGTCATAGTACGATAACAGACTGAGGCAGAACAATGAATGCCATTTGTGCCACACCAATGCAGCATTTACCATGTTGTTATAGTTTTGATTAGAAAACTTGCTTCTTAAAGACTTTGTACCTTTAGTTTCAAGACCTGGATCTTTAATCATGATTATTTTACTAATTATGATATCTTTTAAACACAGTACACTGTATATTTTTCTTTCAACTGTTACAACTTATAAACTAAGTTACTGGGTCATCAAACGTATTTTGACATTTTTGAAATTATAACACAAACTTAGTTTTAACTTTACCAATTTACAATTCCGTTCACATAAAGCTGTTTGTGACTTTAGGGTTTATCAGGCAGAGTATTGCTAAAGAACGATGACTGTGAGCCTGACTTTGAACACACGCAGAATGAGGACTTCATCCTCTTTTAGCCCACAAAAAACTTTCCTGATAATTATGTCCGAGTCTCCACCTTCAAAATTCTTAAAACCAGTTATCTGAATATTAGACACTTGCCATCACCCAGCATTGTTCCATATTCACACCTGGACCCAGTACAACATCAAATAGGTCTTAAATAGAATTTTTAATGGTCTTAAAATATTAAAAACTGTATATTCCTGCATAGAAGCTATATATGTGTAGTGCTTTATTATTTCCTCAGATTGTCATTTAATGGTGACCCATATATTCATACTTTTTCCTGTGTTTCTCCAGCTAACAAACGTAGGAGCCTGTATGGAAGCCCCTACAATCAGCAGATGAGTTATGGAAGTCCTTATAGCACAAACACAGCCAACAGTCCTTACAGCAGTGGCTTCAACTCCCCCTCCTCAACTCCCAGTAGAGTCCCCATCGTCAGGCAGCAGCTAATGCCTGGAAACGCAGGTATGAGGCTCTTCGCATGTCACCAACATGGGTTATTGTTATTTTGGAATATCTGTGAGTAAAGTGAGATTTCCTCAGCAGTACACCAGCGAAACTCTGCAGCAGAGAGAAATCCTCCTGCAGTGAGTCCACAGTCTTCAGTAGACAGTGAGCTGAGTACTTCAGAAATGGACGAGGACTCTGTGGGCTCATCGACGACCTACAAGCTCAATGATGTCACAGACGTTCAGATACTGGCGCGGATGCAGGAGGAGAGTATGTATACATCATGGCTTGAGTTGTGTTTAGAAACCAGTTTTGTTGCAGTTCATTGTCGTTGACTGTGTCTATGTCATCTATGAGGTTTGAGACAGGACTACGCTGCAACGGCATCGAGGCGGAGCTCGGGTTCGTCTTGCCATTCTTTAAGACGCAGCACCTTTAGCGACCAGGAGTTAGATGCACATAGTCTGGAGGACGAGGAAGAGGCGGTGCACCCGGCCTTCCACCTAACCTCTAACCGCTTCAGCCCCTCCCCTCGTCACTCTCCTCGCGCCTCCCCCAGGAACTCACCCCGCTCACGCTCTCCCGCCCGCTCCATTGACTACAGCCACAGCCGCGGCTCACCTCAGCCCATCATCAGCCGCCTACAGCAGCCTCGACACTCACTGCAGGGTCACGGGCACGACCTGCAGACCAACGTGGTGAAGAACGAAGGTACGTGAACTGAGTCTGAGCAGGAGGCAGGCAGTATGGACAAAAAGGTGTAATATGGTACCTTGGAAACTTTAAAATTTTAAGATATAGTATAGGTATTTATTTGTGTCACCAACAATACAGTATAGTTGGATCAAAATATTAAGAACTGTTCTAAAAGATACTTCTGAGATAAAGACACAATACTATACTTACATAAAATAACAAAGAAGAGGATCAGTTTAAGTAAAGTGTTTACTTTCCAGTCGCTGCTGTTGAAAACACACCTACTGTGTCAGCCTCTGTAGCCAGTATCAATAATACATTTGATATTACAAATGAGGCCTTTTTTGTGATTGTGTATAGAAAACAATCAAATATGTTGATATATTTCATATTCCACCCAGTCCCACAGCACAGAGGCGGCAGAGATAGCCCATATCTGTTAATATTGTGAGTCTGTTATTTTTCATACAGTGCTTTTCCATTTCCTCTGCTGTTGCAGAAAAACTGCGTCGTAGTCTTCCTAACCTCACACGCTCCTCGGCGGCAGCGGCTCAGGGTCCAGAGCCAGTTAAAAACAGCCGCAGCTGTGAGTCCAACCTGCAAGTGCCAAACGGAGGCTCTCCCAGACACCAGAGCCAGTCTGCCAGTGAGTACTTCAGCACTCCCAAAACTACACATGGTCCGTATTACTGCATTGTCTGTTGATTAATATTTGTTTCGTATTTAACACTGAACTATATGATAGGCTGTGTAATCTCTTGTTTGACATTGACTTCTCCTACAGTGGAAGGGCTGTGTGCTTTGTAGAGACGGGCCTTTGGTGAATGGGGATCCTCTTTGTCTTTGATTATTTTCACTTGTAATATCTTCCTCTCACATGCATCCCTCCTCTTATCCTCTTGGCACAACTTTCATTTCAAAGAAACACGCTCATCCTGCAGAGTTAGAGCATGGCACCAGCAACACTGAGAATCCAGTCACTTTGAGTATTAGTGACACTAACCTGCTTTTCTATTGTGTGTTAAAAGGGCTTTATGTCCTTCAAGAGATTAGCATACCACTTAAGATGATCTGTTTGATGTAATCCTGTGGTGGGAGATAAAGATAATGCTGTTGTCCTTAATCCAGAAATAGTTATCACACTCTAGAAGTACTAGAGGCAGCGGTGACTAGGGTTAAAGGTCATCTGTCAGCTGGGTAAACAGGTATTGACTGCCTTTATCTGGTCTCAATCAGCTCTTTCAGAGGTAGAGTGTGTACATGGTACAAGAGCTTTTAGAGCGTCCAGATCACACCACATTTCCTACAACATTAAACTTCCACTACATGACATGTCAAAGGCCAGTGTTATACTTTCAGTACCATTATATTATGTGAAAGCTTTAGTTACCTTGGTTAAGATTTTACACAATGAATAACATAACAAGCTTTTCCTAAAAGCAGTGGTTTACAGCGTCTCACATGGTTTCATATGAATGGTGCTTCACTTCAGTTTGGCATAAAAAAAACCCTGAAAACGGACTCGTGCTGTTTTCTCTCTAATTAAACATGTAGTAAGCTCCATGATTTATTAGAAAAATCTACAAAACTTGATACAAAGTGGGTCAAACAAATTCCAGGAGATGCAACAATGTTTTAATATTGAGGTTTCACTATTAATAAGCTGATGGTGTCATATATAATATCAGTAAACGGGACCAAACAACTACATTTTGTTGTTTATATTTAGGTATATACAGCTCTGGAAAAAATTAAGAGACCACTGCAATTTCTGCTGAAATTATCATGTCTGCATGTATGACAGCCATTCCTGTGTCTGTTGAATTCCAACACAAACACACCTTATTCTACTGAATAAACACCTGATCCATGTCTTATTTAAGAAGGAGAAGTATAAACTCCACTACTGTGGCCATCACTACAGGCAAAAACAGTGCTGTTAGTGCTGCTAAAGTCATTAGAATCCAAATATAACTATTGAAAACTACTGGACTTCTGCTCTGACAATGTTCCCAAACTCTGAGGACTGGTTCTTCTATCAGGACAAGGCTCCTGCCTCAGCTGGGTCCATAAAGGTGTTGATGATGGACCACCAGATGAAGACCCAACCTCCAGACCTGAACCCACTTTGAAAACTTCTGGAGGAACATGGATGGTCACAAGCCATGGAACATTGCTGAGCTTCTTGAATTTCTCTGCAAGGAGCTGCATAAAGTCATCCAACAGCAACGGTGGAGAGATAAGACACATGAAAGCTGTCACTGAAAATCAGGGTTATTCCACCAAGTACTGATGTCTGAACTTTTACCAAGTTACAACATCAGTATTGTGTTGTTTAAATGAATATGAACTGGTTTTCTTTGCATTATTTGAGGTCTGAAAATAATTCATCTTTTTGTTATTTTAACCATGTGTCATGTTCTGCAAATACATGCTCTAAATGATATTTTTATTTGGATTTTGGGAGAAATGTTGTTGGTAGAATAGAGAATAAAACAAAAGTGTTCATTTTACTCAAACACATACCTATAAATGGTAAAATCAGAGAATATGATCATTTTGCAGTGGTCTCTTATTTTTTTCCAGAGTTGTGTATACTCTTGCATGGATGTATTTTAGCTTCGTATTTGTACTTTAGTAAAGCATCCAAATACTTCTACCATGCTTACAAAGACATACTGCCATCACAGCTGAGTGTCTTTTTCTGTCTGAGCTTTGTCTGCACTGGATGCCTGCCTCTCTTACTGACGGCTCTTTCTCTGCCTGTGCTGAGACTGGTCAATTGGTTGGTGTCACCAGCCTGCTGCTCATTCACTTTCAATGAAGCTGCCTGTGCAAGTTTGGCTCTACTGCCCTCTAGTGGCTCAGGCTGCACCTCAGGCATGAATGGTGCTCAGAGCTCCTACACCATCTTTTTTCTCCCTCCCTCTGCAGCAGTCCTTAGTTCTCCCAGATTCCCATGTTAAAATGTCCCTGTTTTCCAGCAGCAGCTCAACTCCCAAGATACCAGGCCCCTTCCCGGTCCTCCCCGAAACCCAAACAACACCTCCAAAGCCCCTCAGCCCTGCGAGGTAACGGCCTTCTCCTGAAGCAGCCGGAGGCTTTGACACTGATCTCATTTACACCCTATGGTCTAATGCAGGGGTGGCCAACCCTGGTCTTCGAGAGCCACAATCCTGCATGTTTTAGATGTTTCCCTCTTCCAACACACCTGACAGTCGTTATCAGGCTTCTGCAG